>CALNHX010003979.1:0-137250 GCA_940337035.1 Agriotes lineatus | reverse complement strand
CATTTTTTTCTTAGAATTTGTCCCTCTATCCATTTTGTGTGAACACATTTCCACCCCCGAGAAGGGGTGGCATCCACTCTCAGGGTAAAAGCGCACATAGGCGCTATTTCACTTTTGCTCCTTGAGCCATCCCCTAACTGCTCACCAAATTTCACGTCAATCGGTCAAGGTTCAAAGAATTCGGAGCGGAAAACCTTCAAAGACTGGACTACATTATTCTCTAAGATTTGGTTCTTGACTTCAGGTATTTTGAAATATTATTTGTGTAAGCTTTGCTTTGATGCGGTTTATGGGCTTTGGGCACTTATGTGGGACAAATATGTACGCGTTCTTGGGACGGTTTTTTTATCACAGGTTTGCTAGCCGTCCTGGCCAATTGCCTCTTTCAGGGTGAATGAATTACTTCAATTTTGATTCTGGAAACATAATGCAATTACTTGAATTTCGTCCGATATTTTTAGCGTCACCTGTGAGTTGCAACACATCCGCGACTCTGGTTGCTTGAGAATGCCCTCCAGGCGTCACCCGAGAGCTGTAAAAACTTCAGCAAATCCTTCTACTTCTGAGTGCCCCTTTGCTTCTAGGGGGCCTAGTTTGAGTTTGGACCTCATCGCCTGAGGGCTTTGTATGCTGTGACGTTTGCCAGCATCCTCCACAGTCCGTTTGGGGGCTATTTGATTCACCTCCTGCTGAGGCATGACGCTGTCAGTTAAGCAGCGTAGTACAACCTAATGATATTGGTACTGCAGGCAATATGAAAGAAACTGTAGCTGTTCGTAATATTAATTGTACATTTTACTTGTTTAATATTAGATTGCGTATTAAATTGTGCTAAGCACTACTATGGTAGCGTTATTTGGCTGGCACCCTTTGAGTAAGTAACGTCTAATCAAAAATCGTAGAATTTCTGTACTGGTTACTAAGTATGATCAAAAATTATTTTCATCTAGTATGGCCATGGAATACTTCATAACTTATGAATACAACTACATTTATACTTAAAACCAAACTTGATATTTGATTATTATGTGAGTTATAGTTGCATTCATAAATTAGGAAGTATTCCATGGCCATACTAGGTGAAAATAATTTTTGATCATACTATACAGGGTGTCCCAGAAAGAATGGGACGCCAATTAGTCATAGATTCCTTACGTTATAATAAATCGATTAAACCTAATATACCTTAGTACAAAGTCCCTTCAGTAAGAAGTTATAGCGCCTTGAAGTTCAATTTTTTGTTGTTGTTAATTTCCACAAATGTAGAGATACCTATCGATTTGAACTTTGGTATACATGCTTACTATTATGTGCTGCGCTAATAATTTTTTTTTATAAATTAGACTTGACTGTAAGAGGCACTTCGTTATCTGTAACATTTTTTTTAAATTTTAGATTATTATGTGAAAGAGAATTAAAAAGCACAAAAATATTGTACTCTTAGTTCTTAAGCCTAAAAGCAACCGTTTACCTTAAAATGCCAATCAAAGGTTTTTGGTTGTCATTAAGACGTGTAATTATCAAGTAGCCATGATCACCAAAACAATGGTCATCTAGTAAAAAACAATGATAAATCAATTAATGACAGTAGTGACATAAGAATTTGTTCTTTTATGTTTAAGAAAATACCACTACGTAACAAATTCTCCAATGCTGAAAATTTCGTTATGTCGCAGCATTTTCGTAGCACAAAAGACAAAAAACTGATGTCACCAACGTCATTAATTGACTTCTTGTTGTTGTTTACTAGATTACAATCATTACCCATTGTTTTTGTGATCATGGCTACTTAATAATTGCACGTCTTAATGACAACCAAAAACTTTGATAGGCATTTTAAGGTAAACCGTTGCTCTTACACTTATGAACTAAAAGAGTACATTATTTTTGTGTATTTTAATTCTCTTTTAGATAACTTAACATTTTAGAAAATGTTACAGATAACGAAGTTAGAGCTAAATCAAGTTTTGAAAGATAGGTTAAGTGCCCCTTACAGTCAAGTTTAGTTTATGACATTTTTCCTATTAGTGCACTACATAATAGTAAGCATGTATACCAAAATTCAAATCGATAGGTATCTCTACATTTGTGGAAATTAACAAAAAATAAAAAATTGAACTTTAAGGTCCTATAGCTTCTTACTGAAGGGACTTTGTACTAAGGTATATTACGTTTAATTGATTTATTATAACGTAAGGAATCCATGACTAATCAGTGTCCCATTCTTTTTGGGACACTCTGTATATGCAGCGTTGTTTAATGAATCTAATGCACTGTTTTTACCATTCATTGTCTGATTTCATTATTTGGTACCTTCTGTATTTCGATATTGTGTTATAGCATGCTGCAATTCAAACAAAGTATATATAAGTTCTTATAAAGTGTCCACCAAAAAGCCGGCATAATATGGGAAAACAATTATTTTTGATTTTTCAAAAAAACTTTTTACGCCAATAATGTGTACTTGTCCAAAAACCTATTTAGCCCCTGTCATATACAGGGTGTCAGGAAAGTCTACCGTGTCACTTCTGGAGATGCTAGGGGACGCTCTATGGAGTCGAAAAGTCCTAATCCATTTTTGGCTCAGAAGCATAATTTCTTCAGAATTCACTGTTGAAATTGGTACCGGATTTTGTGAACCGCTGTATGGTACCTACTGTATTTTTAGTTTTTGGTGTTTTTTTGTCAATTAATGTCAATGTAATAAATAATTGCGCGTTTGACTTTTGTAGTAAAAATATACACCGTCCAGGAGTATGCTGATATGTTTTTTGTGTATGGTGTTCTGGTGATGTTGGGTCTGTGAGTACGTTGATATTTTGTCTTCATTTTTGGATTTAAAATTATCAAACTTCGTTTTAAAGTGTTCTAAAAGCTATTAAATTATGTATATAGACGGCATTTGTTTTTCCAGCCTATCTCAAGACACTGCGTCGAGCCTCCAATTTAAGGCAAAGTACACCAGTTCTCAACTTTTTCTTTTTAATTTTCAACATTCGTTTTAACGAAAACTATGCTTCTAAGCCAAAAATGAATTATGACTTTTCAACTCCATATAGCGTTCCCTAGCATCTCCAGAAGTGACACGGTTGACTTTCCTGCCACCCTGTATACTGAGTAATTTTTACTTATTTAAAAATGGAGCTTTTCGAAATTGTCAAAATCCGAAAACTGCTATTTTTCGGAAATTAAGCAATATTTCAATGAGATTTTTTAGAGTGTGTTATTTTTAGCTAACTGAACAGGAAACACCTAATTGTTTCAACTTTAGCTAAAAATTAATTTTTCAGTTTTTAAAATATTTTTCAAAATTTCACATACCAAGACTTAATATTAAAATTCAAATGTTTGTATGTGAACACTTTAAAAATTTATAATTGGAAAAAATAATATAAGATGTTAATTACTCCTTTAGATTTTTTTATTATTTACCGAAAAGTACTATGTTTGCATAATTTTTACGTGCTTTTAGGCGATTTTTAGGAGAAATATTTTTCAATTCTAATTAATATCTATTTAAATGGCTTCTAGAAACTCTAATCTAGCCCTGTTAATAAATTACTGATACAAAAATTCTGTAAATGTTCTTTTACAGTTGTCTATACCGGGTCTGCCTCTTCTTTTTTTTTTGTCTGTCCCCATTTCTCAGTTGTTCTTTACAGCCCTGTTTTCGTTCATTCTAACCAAATGTCTAAACCATTTTAGTTAGCTTCTTGTTATTACCACATCTAGTGCTTCAACTTTCAATCTCCTGATTTCTTCATTACATATCCGGTCCATTCTCGTAACTCTCTCTATAAACCCGAAGTCTGGCAAGCCTGTGGTGGTGGTTTTGGCCCCCTTGCGTCCTTGAAGGATGGAAAAAATAATAAGAAAAAAGTATAATAACAAGTCTGGCTCTTTGCTATGTTAAAAGTAATCATATCTTATGTAAGTAAAAAAATTGACAGACGCTTTCGCTGGTGGTAAGTTTACCCCAGATTCACATAAAATATCGAGAGATCAAAAAAACTGATCTTCAGCTCGCTGTCAAATTCGAGGTTACCAGGTTAGGTTTTCCGTCAGTTTTGACACAGACTGACGAAAAACCTAACCTGCTAACCTCTAATTTGACATCGACTGACAGTGCCAGCAACAATATACGATCGCGGTCATGGTTACACCATGATCGCGGCCATAATGGATTTCCAGAGTAGGTGCATTGGGGATTGGTTGACATCTCCTCTCTATTTTCTGAACGACTGGGCATCTCCGGGAACGTTTCACCTTGTATTCTTTACACCATGACGACTACCACTAAATTAATAATAATCGGGACCACTGCAGTATAAGGCTAACGCCTTAGCCAACTAGTTAACAAGATTCTACAGTTTTACATTAAACTCAATGTGACAAGTAAATATGTGTTTTGTCTGTTTTAAATTCCCATTCTTTTATCTTAACAGAATAAAACACCAAATAACAATCCTATTAAAAAAGGCTTACTAAATGAAAGTGGTGTAGAGGTAAAGGGGAAGATAACTTGGGGGCCCCAAAATTATTTGTTTGCTCCGGGGCCCCCAAGCCTGTAGCTACTGCCCTGCAAATCGACATACATAAACTCGCTCAACATTACCGGTTCTAAATTTCTGACTCCAACTCTGACTTTTTTTTATTATTCTGGCTATTTCATCAATCAGTAGGTATCACAAAAAAAACGGACTTAGTTTGCTCCCTTGTCGGACGCCTTTGCTTGTCTGAAATTCTGTTGAGCAGATATTGTCGTAGGTACCTTACGTAATTTACAGTTTTTTCATAGATACTTTTAATCACCTCTATCATTTGGCCTTCAATGTTCCTCGGCTCCAGAATTTTCCAGTTGTTTTCTCTCGGGACACTGTGTAAGTCTATAAAGACAGTCCAAGTAATATTGTTCTCGGTGTTGCATCAATTTCTCGCTAAGAATCGTGAGACTAAATATTAGATCCTGCGTCCCTCTTCCGGGCGCCGGGTTTTATAGCTCAGTGGAAAACATTCTGGCTACTGATCTAAGGGTCGGGAGTTCGATCCCCGATCCCGTTGAGGTTTTTAAAAAATAAAAAAATGCGGATCAAAACTTCTACAGAATGCCATCATTCTGAAGTGATGTAAAGCCGTGGGTCGCATGTTACTACGATGTGTAGCATGTAAAAGATCCCTTGCTATACTGCGTCTCAGGGTAACTAGACAGTACAGGGCCTTATGGCAAACAGCGATGCCATATGTCTCCACAAAAGTGTTCTGTAGAAAAATATGCCCCCATCACAGACAAACAAATCCGGCTATTGTAATAGAGACAGCTTAACTATAATCCCTCATTACCTGGTACGTTTTGTCAGTGGCATTCAAACAAGTTTAAGAACGAAACAATTACGTACAGTAGGATCTCCGTTATCACAAACACATAATTCTTTTAATCGGAACTTGTCATAGTTTTTTAATGAGTAAAATTAGGTTTTAACAAGCATAAAATTCGCCAAATTTAGTGGATTTGATAGCCGGTAAAAATAAATAAAACGAATATGTGTTTCACGGCAATCGAGTTTATATATTTAAAATAGAAATTGGAAAAAACAGTAACTGATTATAATTTTTAATTGTAAAGTTTAAAAATTGTACAATTCGTGTATCACTACTCGCTGTCACTATTGTTCGCTTCACTATTAATGTCACTATCACTATCTGCATCATTTATATTTATAATAATTGGTTCTATATCTTCTAACAAATTATCGACTTCCCACATTGTCCTTTCTGTTGCTATTACGTGATTTACATAGTTATTCCATTTTTCTGGCGTAACTCGCAAATATGCTTCACTGATTAAATTTCGGACTTCATTCTCCTTAAAATTCGTGTTATGTCCGGCTACGTACCTTAAAAAAAATCTGCTTAATTGTGCATTAAATTTACTTTTTAAAGATTAATAATAAATAATTAAAAAATATGGTGATAACTCGTGGATGTTATAATTTTAAATAAGAAAATTATGGACAATAAACTAATTAAGCAAAGGATGTTTAATTTAATTATGTATTTTTTAGTAAGCATGTATTGTAAATGACGATTAAAATACGCTGGAGCGTGCGTAGATCGATAATTATAGAACGGCGTGCTTTTGCTTTATAGGTTGGTTACTAGGAAACAGTAATATTAATCTGACATTAATAAACTTCACAATTTTATTCAAATTTTGCAACTTTTTGAACAATATTAATTATTAAAATGGAAATGAAAGGTACAATTCGAATTATTGGACACTTTAAATCCATCTGTAGACTTCGTGGAATGACTTGTCGTTGCATGAAAGATTGCTGGAAGGTTCTGAGTCTCATCCGGCGTAACACTTTCAGCAATACGTTTAGAAACTGCAACTTTATTTACACTGGAGTCTTCAATATACGCTGACGCAACACTGGAAGACTTCCACCCAACTTGACGTTTTAATTCGTCAATACTCATGCCACTGTTCGCCATAATCGTGGCCGATGTACGCCTAAATGCGTGGCCGGTATATTTTTGAGGTTCAGAAAGATTCAAGTAGCGAGCTATACGAGAAGGAATTGCACCAATAGTATTAATGCCAACTACTTGTCTCCAGCACTTGCCATCTGCATACTTTAAAAATACTCTATCCGTTGCTACATTTTCAGGACGCAACGACAAATATTTGTTAAAAATTTTTGCATATGGTATTTCAGGACAATCAACAACGGCAAATTTCCTCCCCTTTTCAGTTTTGGATGGTCGTATATTAATCAAGAAAACGGCACCCTCTTTTTTTATGTCAGTCAAACGCAAATCGCACATTTCACACCTTCTACAGGATCCAAAAACACCACAAATAGTAATAGCCTGGAAAATAAACTTATTACTTACATAAATTTATCAAATTTGTCAATGTACCTTCACAAACAAAAAAGTATTGTCAGGGGCCTCTATAAAGAATTTTCGTAGTTCTTCTTCAGTAAATGCGTATGATTTTTTGGCTTCGTAACATTTGTTGGTTGCTTTCATGAAAGCGTGAAGTTTATGATAACTCGCCAAATCTACACCCTCTTTCAGCCTTAACATTGTCTGAAGTTTTGAGTGAATACACCACAGAGAGGAAGATTTGTATACACTCGACTGGCATAAAACAGAAAAGCAAACAATTAATTATTATACGCTCATATTATAATAGTACTAAATTTTACCATTTTCATCATGTATGCTAGCATCAGTGGTTCAGTTACAGTCGTAGAGTCTTTTTCACTCATCCAGGTTTTCAACTTTTCGTACTCCTTAATGTACGTATCTCTTGATTTAGCAGGAATTAGTTTTTGTTCAGCCTGTTCTGTTAATACCTCTATTTCGGTAGGAACTTGGTCAGAATTCATTTTTTGCAAACACGAAAAACCAAAACTGACAGTAAACAAACATTTATAAAAAAATCTCCATGCTAACGACAAAAATTTTTCATGTGACTACCTGATAAAAAAAATCAAGGCATAAAATCGAAATGGTAAAATCATTCTGAGAAAGGATCTTTTTATGCGTACTAAAAAAAGTGTATAAAACTCGTGTATAAGCGCCTTTAAAGCACTTACAACATTAAAGAAAACTCGTTTCACTCGTTTTCTTCAAACTTGTTGTGCGTGCTTGAAAGGCTTGCTTATACACTCGTATTATAATATACTATATAATATCTTGGGTGTCGATCTTTGATAACATTAAAATTTTATTTAAATGACATTTTGGAAGCGTTTGCTGCATTACAATTCAATAAATGCCAAAATTAAACAGTGTTTACGACAATATTTAAATTAAATACCTTTTTACTTCACTCCACACCAATTCTATAGGATTCAGTTCGCAATGGTAGGGCGGGAGTCTCAAGATCTTCACATTGTGCCTTTTTGCAATTTCTTCTATTTTATACCCATCATAGTTTCGTTTGAAGATATTAACTACTTCCAACAATTCGTTTTTTAAATAGTCCTCTTTAAAAAATAAATCTTTAGACCGAAGCCATGCCTGAATTTCGGCTTTATTTGAAGTACTGTTCGGAATTTGCTCTAACTTTCTACTGTGGTAAGACGCATTGTCCATAGCCACAACAACAGTTTTTTCTGGTAGATTCGGAATCAGCTGATGTTCGAACCACTTTTCGAAGTTGGGTCCATCCATTTCATCATGGTAATCTTGGGTATTTTTCTCAGCCAAAAAAGTCAGCTCTGCTCCATCAATAAACTCGTTTTTGCATCCTGCATGTAACAGGACAAATCGTGGACCACGAGTTGTAGGAGCTTTCAAACCTGTGGTCAATCCACGAATAAATGCATCCCGATGCGATTTAATCGATTTATCGACCCATTCTTTCGATACACTATGTCCGATATTTACCCACGATTCATCCAAATACACGATATTGTATCCAACTTCACGATTATTACGAATTTCGCGTAAATAACGATGACGCCAAGAGATTATTTCTTGCTTTTCAATTAAAATAGATTTTCTGCCACGCTTTTCATACACAAAGCCCATGTCACTCAGTATGCGATGCATTGTTGCGCGAAAAATTAGGCAAATTTGCATTGCCATTTACTGCAGCTAACACAGAATTTATTGTAGGCGGTATATTGTCCCGATAAAACTGGTGCACTATTCTGCGAATGTCACTCTTTATTTCTCCGTCGTATTTGTTTTCACGAGCTGTAACCATTTTGCGCTTTTTGGGCCTTTCTTTTGGAGGAAGTAGTCCAGCTGGTGAAGTGTACTCTTGTCTCACGTTGTAAAGCTTCTTTTCACCCACGCCACTCATTTCGGACACTTTTTTGATTATAGTGGATATCGAATCGTTAGTTTGATTTAAATGGTAACTGACGAGATTCATTACTATTTGCTTTTCTGAAACTTGCAAAGATTGTCCACGTTTCCATTTAACAATTTCCTCCATTGAGCGGTCAAAACAACAATAAAAGCACTAACAATAGATAAATGTATAGAACACTATGCAAAAATAATCGCAAATGGAATATGTCAACAGGCTCTGAGAACAGATGAAGACTAAACATATTTTGTACAAAAATTACCCTAATGGCTTATTAATTTATTTTGCATTAGAAAGTAGTTATGAATCACTCAAACTTTTGGAATTACAAATTTGTCACCCTCATTATGGTTGTAATTAAGAACCAATTTGATGCATACAGCAGACGTTAAACCTGATGTGCAGTAAATTACTTCAGTTTTAAAAATGATAAGATATAGGTATTAATTATTTATAATCTTCTATACAGGGTGATTTATAATAGGTGTAAAACACTTTACTATCTTATTCCGGAAGTAATTTTAAGATAAAAATTTCATATGGACATAGGTCATATTCCAATTTGTTTTTACTTATGTTTTGAAATTGTTCTTTAATAATCATTACTAATTCACTAAAATTTAAATCTGTTGTAGTTCTGTAACTAATTGGAATATGACCTATGTCCATATGACATTTTTATCTTAAAATTACTTCCGGAACAAGATAGTGTTTTACACCTATTATAAATCACCCTGTATAAATAATGGTTTCTGAATTACAAATTATACTTTCTCAAACTGATTAATCTGAACTACAAATGATGCTTTCTGAATTAAAATTTTGCGTGAGAACTTATTGGGAACCTCTGGTTTTCGTCTATTTCGGTCAACTTATACCATCACCCGTTGCATAGAACTGGCAACGTCGCACAGTGGTCCAGAATCGTAAAAACGTGATCGAAAATCATATCTATTGGTTATAGAGATTAAGACAGTTGAAATGCATATTTCTGAATGCTGTTTGGTATAAAGAATTAAAGTTATGCACAATTTGCGTTTTATGATAAAAATCAACCCCCAAAAATGGGGTGAAAGTGGAAAAATATTGTTGTTTCTTAATAAAAGACTTATATTTTAAAATATTGTGTATTTGTTAATGTTATGTCAATAGCAGGTTTAAAATATAAAAAAAACCACTCTTAAAAAACATCATAAAAGATAAAAAAAAATTACATTTATTTGTAGACATACAACAGTTGAAATGAACATTTGCACATCTTGTTAAGTACACAAAAATAAAATATTGCAAAATTGTGGTTGTATAATAAATATCAACCCTCTGGAATATAATAAGTTAATATGCAAAACAATTTTTTTTGACATTAGAGTTAAACATTGTTTAGTGTTTGGTTTTGGTTAGTTTGCGGTCATAAACAATTTAAAAATAAAAAACTACCCTTAAGCAACAACACAAAATAAAAATTTATATCAGGTGTTTCCAGACCTTACGTTACTTAAAATGCAGATTTCCAAATGTTGTTGTGTAAATAAAATTTAAATAGACGTATGTCATATATGTAGTAATAAAAAAATTATATTTACTTTTTGCGGTCACTACAGTGTAGTATTCGTCTAATTTAATAGTGAATGGTGATGGATACGGTATAATCCGTAAAAAAATATCAAAAATTACCTTCAAAAACTTTGAAAAAATTAATAATTAATAAGAAATCCAAAAATTCTTTGTCATATCGGTTGGTGGCCCTGAAAAGGGCCGATTGTGTGTCTAAAAACAAAAAAAAATCTTCAGTTGTCGGAATCAGAAAATGCTTCCGAGACGTCAGAATCGTCATCGGCCTCATCTTCGTCGGTTTCTTGATCAGTAACAAGAACTACAAGTAAGGACAATACTTCCGAATCCAATCTTCTATTACCTTTGGATGGATCAGATCCAAACGTGCTCAGCTTTGGATCGGAGCTCAGCAGCAAACGATGGAACAAATCTTCATTTGTTGTTAGGCGCGATATTTTCCTGTATGATGCTCCCGATATTTCCGTATGTCCTTATTTTTTGCTTCTTGGGCCTCCTCTGACAACTCGCCTATAGGTATAATGGTGTCCTTAATGACTGAAGCGAGATGAATTAAAATTTTATGCACTGAAGGTGGCATGTAGTACCAGTTGTATAATGATACATATTTTTCGGCCGTGGTTAAACAGAATCGTTCATATTCCGCAATTTTAATTTCGTAGCCGCTGTTGATGGCTTTTAAAATAACGCGGAATCTATTTATAAGATCCTGGTCAATTCCTAAAACATTTAATATTATTTTCGAATACATTTCTTGTAGATCAAGCTGTAGTTTACGTGTTATTTCGGCTGATAACTGGGGGTTGGCAAAAAATCGTCTGGCTGTGTTGCCGTCATTGGAAGTTCCAAAACCGGGTTTCGCTACATCAACAATGAGACCCATCTTTTCTCGAAATTGTTGCTGTACGTGCCGTTTTCGTAGCTCAAAAACTTCCTTATTCGCTTTTGCATCCTGTTGAGTACATTGTAGTACAATGACAATTAAATCGGATGATTTAAATCAAGTTGATTTAAATCTTTGCACCCTGGATCTGATGCTAACGCACGGTACTCGCAGTCGAAAAAAATTAATATTTCCCAAAACGCAAAAAAGCGCAAACCAAGCTTTTGTAATTACCTACCCCTATCCTTATGCTACCTGATAAACCTCATTTAATGAATTCTTCGGAATTCTTCTGTGTCGTAGAACTATTTGTATCCAAATATTTGTTGTAAAACTAGTATTCTAATATTAATTGCTACAGAAGTCTAGGTATAAAATAAAATGCAAGTAATTTCTGCATATTGTAGTTCAAAGAATGCTTAATATGACTACCTATCTCAATTTGTCCTAATGTGTTTTGTAATAGCTAGTATTAGTCTGACAAAAACCTCTATTTGGCGCATAACTTTCTCTTCGCAAATAGTCTGTTTTTCAGCGACTTTAAAGGCGTGCTACAAATTAATGCAACTTCAAAATAAGTCATAAGTCTCTGAGATGATGGTACACTTTTAAAACAATACTAGACAAAATTTTCAGCTTTTTAAAATATAGTTGAAAAATTGATTTTCGATCACGTTTTTACGATTCTGGACGAAATTCCCATAAGGAAAGCATTCCCTATCCTCTCCACGCTGTCTTGTCACCCTGAGACGCTCTATAGGATTGGAACTCCTTAGACTCAGCAAAACTCTAAGTAGGACTAAGGTATCTGGTACTCTGCATGCCATTATCCAAAAATTAAACTGCATGCCCATACATTCACTAAACACTTTAACTGATAGTCCAAGAACCAGCAACGGATTTCTTACAGTATTTTTAACAAGTCTATAACTGTTATGGAAGGTCCCTTTGAATATACTGAGAAGGGAACTCGTAGTCTGGCAAGCCTGCGGTGGTGGTTTTAGCCCCCTTGTATCCTTGAAGGGTGGAAAAAAATAATGTGTTACAACTGACACAAAACCTAGGAAAAATATGTTGGTAACACTGTAAGTCTATGTCAAATTCGAGGTTAGCAGTTTAGATTTTGCGTCAGTCTGTGTCAAAACTGACGGAAAACCTAACTTGGTAACCTCGAATTTGACAGCCAGCTGAACATCAGTTTTTTTGATCTCTCGATATTTTACAGTAAATGGTTAAGTTTATTATGCAACTTTATGTGAATCTGGGGTAAACTTACCACCAGCGAAAGCGTCTGTCAATTTTTTTACTTACATAAGATATGATTACTTTTAACATAGCAAAGAGCCAGACTTGTTATTATACTTTTTTCTTATTATTTTTTCCATCCTTCAAGGACGCAAGGGGGCCAAAACCACCACCACAGGCTTGCCAGACTTCGAGTTTCCTTCTTAGTATATTCAAAGGGACCTTCTATAACAGTTGTTAAACGCTTGTTAAAAATACTGTAAGCAAACCCGTTGCTGGCTCTTGGACTATGCCGCTTAAACTGGCATCATGATGATAACAAATGCAAGCCGGAAACGAAGGCCGAGGAAACAATCGCGATCTTTTACTTTCTGGGCTGCCAGCCAAAAGTAGGCGTGGCACAAGCGTGCGATGTATGAACTGAGGACCATAGACGTTGAAGTCGAATAGATGCGTAACAATATAGAATAAGTACTACAGACAACTAAATCAAATGGATGCTCAATTGAATAGCAACACGACTTATGTGTCAACACGCTCGCTTGTATCATATGCACCAAACAGCTGGTAGCTCCTAAAGGAGCTCCAAACGTATATGGTAATTCTGGGATAACACGCGATCGCAACAGAATCGGTGATATAGCAGTTTCAAATGTGACGCGAAGGCTAACTGTGTTGCAGCCGAGACCGCTGCAAACTCGCTGGATTATTATCAATATTTACAAATATTGTTCTTTCGAAATGTAATGCAACCGAGGGCAAAGAGAGCCGCTGTGCCAATAGTAAATGTGGTGCAAGCTTTGACACTGAAAATGAATGCCAATTGTTCTTGCATTTCTGTGGATAATGTTTGGGCATCATATAGGTTTCAGTTTGAGCGTGTTATTTATCTTGGGCAATTTCGTTTGTTTCATGCAATTTTATAAAAATAGCGTAACAACATATTTTCAAAATTAATTTAAAAAGCCTACCGTTATACGAAACGGTTAAAATAAAAAAACTTTGACAACCTACACCGGTATTAAATTTCAACCTGCAAAATAAAGTTGGAAATAGCAATTTTACAAGACATTTTTCTGTGGACATTTACAAGAAAAACAATTGAATTCGTGAATGCTCTGTTTTGTTTTCCATTATTAAATAAATTATTATCTTGTTTTATTTATTAACACTTATGCGCATTTTGTGTTGTATTTGAATACTTTCTGTTATGTGTCTATATTACACAAAAATAATTAACATTAGACATTATTGCCATATTTGGATTAAAACATCGACGGAATGTGAGGTGAGTCATGAACAATTATTTTATGCTTAATTATTCTTAAAAATTAAAAGCCCACAAATACAATTATCACAAGGTATCCATGGTATCCCCGGAATGTGAGGTGAGTCATGAATAATTATTTTATGCTTAAGAGTCCCACAAATACAATTATCACAAGCCATCCCTGGTACAGGTACATCCATTTAATTTAATGACATACCTACCTATGACTTATTTAAGCTTATAGTCGATTAGGATTTTATATTTTCTTTTAGGAATGAATTTATTTACAAAAAATGCCTACGAATTCGAGGCTTACTAATACCACGATAACTATACTTATTTTAAATGTGAAATAGCCAGAAATTTGATATTGATTTAGATAGGAATTCAACACAGATATTGCTACCTAAGTAGGTAGTGCACGCCCTAAATTAGCTATGAGCTTTGTCTTGCTATTTATATACAGCAATATTATGTAGAACTGATTTCTAAAGTCATTTGTAATGAAAACGTGAAAACATCATAAAGTCTTATTTCTGTAACTCAGGCAATTCTCAGGAAATAAGCAAATAGAAAGTGAATGAATGCACCGAATTTATTTTATGCATTAGTAAGTACATAAAAATAAATAATGAACATCATATCATGCTAATAGAAAAGTTATATGCTTATGTACTACAACATTAAGTCACAGACTAAAGCAAGTGTGGTTTCAATAATTCAGTCAGGGTCAGATCCTCATTTTTGCGATTTACTTCTCTTGTGCAGGAAACCAGGGTTGGCAGGCATCTATAGCGATTTCACACAAAGCTGACAGGGCTTTGTTTGCATTGTCGTATTCTGGAATACATTCAAAATATTAGAATTATACTATAGCAAGAAGTATTAATGAGCATTTGCACAATTCTTATAATAAATAAAATTTACACAATTCTACTTAGAAATTAAATCATCTGATATATCGTACTATGCTAGATCCCGTTATTTTTGTTTATTATACCTGCATCAGAATCACCGTTTAATAAAGCACGCCTGAGCGTGCGAAAACAGGCGATTAAAGCACGTCGAGTTTTAAAGGTTGTCAAGGAAACAAGGTATATAGGTAACATTATAACTTCAACGCTATCTTTATTTTGCTAACACGACTGAATGCAACAACGGACGTGGACGCCACAAAAAAGTAAACAATTCTCGTAACTATAGTAGCAATATTATTATGCCCTCTCGATTTATCACGACAAAACTTATTTCTAAGTTTTTAGTGCGCAATTTATTTCCAGTATTGCAGGTATAATAAAAAATAGCGTAAAGTATTCGTGGATAACTCGTCTTTAAAACACTTGCCCTATTTCGAGCACTCCGGCTACGCCGTCGTGCTCGAAAACTGGCGCGTGTTTTAAAGACCTTGTTATCCACTCATACTTTAATATACTAATATAACACGCCCGATAAATTTATCTATAAATAGTAATTTTTGTATTAAGTGCGCGAAATGAGTGTTTTTGTGCAATTCGAACGCACAAAAACACTTCGCGCACGTAATACAAACAATATTTTTTCTACAACCGTCAAACAAGAATATCAATATTATTTCGCGACGTAGTGATCGAAAATTTTTGGCGCTCTAGTGCGCGAAATGCACTTTTTCACGTCGTCAATGGTAACATAAATAAATATCCCATTTTTTACACGTTAAAAAATGGCAAACTTCGCGCATTGATAGCGATGCGCGAATGTCCCCTTTTTTGACGGTTGTCGAAAAATAAAATTACGAAAAAAATATTAATTGAAAATTATTTTTCTAAGTTAATTATAAGAAATATATATACTTGAACACGTATAAATTTCCATAGTAATATTATGAAAAATATGTAATTAATTGTAGCTGATTTATCTGAAATTATTCGCTTCGTTTACAACTTTGGTTTTCTATTGTTTTCATCTAGAAATTTGGACATAGTTGTTTACATTACAAATGCGGTAGTTTGCATTAATTTTTAAAGCACGACGCGAAGCGGAGTGCTTTAATAAAACCAAGCGCTGTAAAATGATTAACGCACAGAGTACTGCATTAATTTTTTTGGGCAACATATTTTGTGTAACATTTTTCTATAATTTCGAGATTTTCCTTTCGAATATTAAAACCACCGTTGGCATTAAGCAAGCTGCCTTCAGAAGTCACAGCCATAAATATCAATTTTCTTTATTTATTGACAACTCAACTGAACGATAAATTACGTAACTACCGTTTCCGCAAATACTCCTTATTACTACAAATCAACTTGTTTCTCTGAAAGCTAGACATTTTCTAGTTACTTTACCGCACCAGGATGCCTAGAAACACTGATTAACTGTAAAATCGTAGTTACGTTGGACGTCAACTATGTGTTAATGGGTTGTTTACATGTCAGTGAGCCAAAATGAAATTTTATTTTATTTTGGAACTGTAATTTTGTTTATTGGCTCTCGATAGCAGGCGTAAAATGGCTTTTATGGCCCTAGGGCCTATAAAGTTGCTAAGTAGTATAACAAGCACCAACAATGTGATATAGCAACACTAACAATCCGCATAGTAAACATAGCACACCAAAAATGCACAGTGCCAGCAGAACGATAACGCAGTTTGTAGCCAAAATACTGAATCCTTGAATTTTTCCATTTTGAGAACTACAATGAAATAAAACGTTGTATGTACCACGTGCCTAATCACGATTATAGCTCTCTGGAAATTTAAAGATTTCCATTTCGCGTAGCGTTTTAAACATTTCCTCGTGCTATAATTTATTTATTATGCCCTTAATACATAAATATTACAGCATATGTGTAGTACTTGCATCGTCCCAGAATTTATAACTCGTTCCACTTTAGATAGATTTATGATTCAATTCACGACGGTGATTTGAAAAGAGATGCTGTGGGTATGTATCTATTTGATTTACAAATGATAACGAGTAGTTTTACAAGCTGAATTTACTTTCTTGCTATTTTACCGATATCTACAGTTAACTAACAGTTAAATGAAGCTTTAGTTAGAGAATATGATGCAACCACAATGACAAGCAAAGATAATAATTAGAATAGACTTCAAAACGAAATTGGTATAAGTAAAATCCATGTTTATAATATTCTATTCTACGTTTTATAAATAATATACTTTATTCAACACTTTGCAGTGCCTTCGGTATCGGCTTGAAATTTACCTACACGTTGGTCTTTCCGGACTTATTACGTGAATTACTGTAATTTGAAACAAATACTGAAAAATACAGATGTGTTTGAGATTTGCGGTTTGAAGAGTTTTATATTTTTACTTCCTTTTACGATAAAGAAAGTATTGGATTTACCCCAAAAGTTCGAAATTGAGTTTTTAACAGATCTTCACGTCCCCTGATCCCAAAAAACATATTTTTTTTATTGGTCTGTCTGTCTGTCTGTCAGTCTGTCTGTCTGTCAGTCTGTGAGCAGAGTATCTAAAAAAACGAAAAAAGGTATGGCGTTGAAACTTCATATATAAGTTTTGTATACTATCTAGATGAGACAGCAAGCTTTTGAAGAAAATCGCATAACCGGAAGTAGGTGTTTACTTTTGTGATTTTTCAGTTTTTTTCGATTTTTTTCAAAAACGGATATAACGATTTTTTTCAAACTTTACATTTTTATAAAATTTTTAATATGTATTGATGTGAGATGGGTGATTTTCCAGTTTAATACTTTTAAAATGGGTTTCTCTTGTTTTTTTTCTATTTTTTTTTATTAGCTCCTATTTTAAATAGAATACCCGGCATATTATTACATTTTTGAATTCAGCTTAACATTTTAGAGAAAATTTGTCTCTTTAACTAACGCTCTATTTTGTACCGTTTTTGTAGAATTTGCAATATTTGAAAATTTTTGACAAATGCTTAAAAGTTAAAAATAAAATTTTTGCCTAATTATAAGATCACTGTAAAAGGAAGTTGTGTGAGTGTATCACACCAGATTTTTTTGTATATTTCATAATGTTTTGCATTATGACAAAACCAGTTTAACATATAAAATCTGGAACATTTATTTTTTATTTTAAGAATAAAATAAATTTCTGTTGCTCTATGCAAATACTACTTCAAAATCTGGAACTATCACATTTTTCAAGGTAATTCCCAATATAACTTTTATTAAAACGGATTAACTTGCACTATCAACTTTCTAATTACTGAAAAAAAAATCACTTAAGTTTGCACGATATCAAATTCGAAAACTACGTAACATTTTCGAATGTAAAATACAATTGGCAGATAGCAGTACTTTTTAAAATACCTGCAGTAACTCCACGTTTTCCAAAAATGGAACCATTGAAAGGGGGTTTCCGGTACGTTGCTTCTGCTCCGGTGAACCAGGTGAAGACTACAAGTGCGACGAGCACAAACATGGCCGTTCTTAGGTAAGCGAAATCCATTGTTCTAGGATAGAGCGTCAAGTAAGTAGTCAGATCTATAACAAAAAAAGATTTCGGCGCTTACCTTTTCGATGGTAGAATCTTAAGATCACAAGCTTGTGTGTTGAGACTTGATGGAACAAGGAACTGAATTTCCGGCACGCGGTCATAGTTTATATAGTGCTGAAAGGGCCGAAATGAACTTGTCGCGCATGTTTTCCCCACAAAATGGATTACTGATCCATTTGCGGTGCTATTACTTTATAATTCAATCACTGACCACATCTCCTTATATTAGAAACACATTCGTGTTTTACTAAAGGCTCTTTAGAACCTAGGCGGGTTTTGCTAGATATAGGTATTTCTAGTTGACTAATAACCTAGTTAATTAATAATAATTTTGGCTGCTACGTTGTGATACAGGTATTTAAGATAATATTCGAATTTTGGATATCATTTTACCTTTGACAAAGTAAATTTCTCCATACTGCAAGATAAAACAAATGTAACCAATAAAAGGAAATTAAAAGTTATGACTACATTTTTCAAGTACAGAAAATCTAGCCATCTACTTTATAGTATTCAATGGTAACTAATTTAACAATTTTCTTTCGTCCTCTGAGAAATGTGGGGAAATTGCTATTAGTTTCTTATTATCTGACGCCTCATTGATCATATACTAGGTACTATGTATTGTACACGTATATTCAATGGAATAAACATGTATTTTATTACTTTAATTTAAATTTTCAAATTACATTTAAACAGAATAAAAACAAAACGAACAGGTGATATTTCAGGGATACAAGCACCTTAGCTTATTTAAAATAAAAATTAATATTTTGAAACAGTGGACAAAGTTTAAATTCGACAGGTTTACTCAATAACTAAGCTTTGTAGCGTACTTATAGTTGCATTTACTAGAAGTGTTCAAAGCAATTGTTGCGTTTTTACTAGAAATTGTGGATTATGCTATGTTCGTTGCTCTGGGCCCTTATTCTAACTTACCTTTCTGGAAGAAGAGCTTTAAAGTTAGTTGTAGCGTGACAACGTTGATGTGCCGATACACTACCTAGAGTGCCACTCACTTATAATTAAAAAAATCAAGTATTTTGCTTGGACTCCCCCTAAATTTGTTCCTTTCGGTATAAAGAAGAACTCCTGAAAATGTCAGCCAAATCGGAGAATATTAACCCATACCGACTTCCACGTAAAGTTGGACTGATACACCACTCATCACCTATAACCACGTTTTTTATTTCTGAACAAGTAATTTTTGTGTTTACTCATGTGATTTTTCAGTTTTTTTCGATTTTCTCAAAAACGGCTTTAACGATTTTTTGCAAACTTTACATTTTCCAGTTGAATGCCTCTAAAAAAATATTTTTATTTCTTTTTCATTTTCTTCTTTTCTTTTTTTTAGAGAAAATTTGTCTTTTAAACTATCTATTTTTACGGTTTTTGTTGAATATATTTTTTGAAAACTTTTGACAAATGCTTAAAACTTAAAGAAACAAATTTTGAGTAACTATAAGATCCCTGTAAAAGGAAGTTGTGTGCGTGTATCACACCAGAGTTTTTCTTCTTAATGTTTGTAATTTTGCATCAGGATACCTTTTTATATAGTATGCAATTGCTAAGAAAAAATGAAAACAAAAAATAACGTCAAATTTTTCAAAATATTTTGTATTCTGTATTTTATGGATACCTAAAATTAATATGTCTGCTGCTAATTACTTTTTGTTACGCTGTCATTTTAATCTGACTGAAGTTTCACTACTTCCTCAGGCTTATCATTTGTAACCTTCAAATTTTTTACAACCTCTTCTCCTTGTATTAACTAGGGACAACTTTTGCATTCAATCTGTGATCGATTTAAAAAGTTGGTGGAAATTAAAAACCTGGTAAAGGAAATGTCTGGACTTTCCGCTTATCACTTAGATTAAAATTTCACTGTCTTTATTTGTAGAAACTCTGGCATATCCTTCACTCTTAAAAAAAATTCTTGGGCACCTCATTGGCATCATCCTCTTAATCTTCATCGCCATCTTTATCACCATAATCAAAATCATCATCTTTGTCATCTTTGTGTTCCTCATTGATAATTTGTTTACATATTTTGGCATTCGTCTCGTTACTTACATTGTTATCATACAGAGATAAAGAAATCATAAATAAAGTAAAATGTGTACTATTATAATTACCTTTGATAACTAACTTTGCAACGTTTAGCCCTCCTGAATGTAACTTTAGTCCTGGTAATTTATTTCTGGTTATTGACGACTTTCATTAATTTCGGAAAGACTCTAACGTTTATTAATTCCTACCTCGGGTTAGCTCAAATCGGAGAAATATGTCAATCAATTTTCAAATGTATACGGTTTAGGAAGACACGATATACCATCAATATATTATTGTTAGCTATTTCTACAAAATAATTCTAAATAAACTGAATTGTATACATACCTACCTACTAACAAAATTTTATCAACTCTTCTGGGGTCGTATTGCGTCGGTTTCTTATTCTTCCTCAACCCCTTTAGCACCCACGGATTGAGGGCTGGAGCATTCGACCTGGAGAGGAGTATAGCTGTCGCCCGTGTATGTTAAATGTCCATGACTCGGTCTTCATATTACTGCTTTGTTAACATGTGATGTGCTGCAATTATATGCATAAATTAAGGAGATTTAGAAGGTGCATGCAACTCGGGGTTGCGTAGAGAATTAGTGCGGGGTGTGTTAGTGCCTCAGGATCGCCAGGCGTTGCTCCCGGAGTGAAGGTGCCGTGAAATTAGACCTGATAAAGTTTTCCTATTTTAGCCGGGAAAATGAATTTGAAGCTCGCCATTTGCTTGTGGCCGGAACCTCCGGGCTCGGGCGTGATTTATTTCTGATCCTCGGGACGATGGTACTGAACGCACTATGCGGTTCTTCCAGGTATGTCTAATAAAGGCGGCTGTATTATTCGTGCAGCCGCTAGGTGGGCCGTACAAAATAATTAACAGGTTATAATAATGAACACCCTCTCGTTGATTCTTGTATTAACGAGAGTGGTAAATTGACAGTAGGGCTGTGCTGTTTCAATTAAAGCACGGACAGGATACGGGATTTTCCCTTAGGAGCCAGTAAGGTTGCGCTGTCTCAATATAAGGTACTATCTGGTTATAGGGTGGTTTTAGGAGACAGTATGGTTGCGCTGTCTCAATCTAAAGCACAGATAGGATATGAGATTTGTCCCTCAGGAGGCAGTAGGGCTGCGCTGTCTCAATCTAACGTACTATCTGGTTAAGGGGTGGCTTTAGGAGACAGCAGGGTTGCGTTGTCTCAATCTAGATTTGGAAGAAAAGAAAGTCCATGGACTCAAGTCGGACTGCTGGTCGGGATCGTGGACTTAAGTTGAACGGACAGGATCAGGTTCTAAGCCCAAAAGGGCTTAGGGCGGAAAACTCAGGTTAGAGCTGTTGCTGGTCAGGATCGGTGGACTCAAGTGAAGTAAACTGGTTGCGGACTCTTGTTATATACTCTCCGAGCGGCTTTATCGTTACATCTCGTTTGGGAAACATTGAGTGGAAGGCGGTGTTGTCGTTCATTCAGCGCGACTTTGCACATAGCGGGCGCATTCGCGTTATCATAAACCGAGTGCAGACTAGATGTAACACTCGATTAGGCGATGTACATATTTGAATACATTTTTAATGTTTAATTAAAATTTATGCAGAAGCTAGCGTTACAACTTTGACAAATAACGGCTGCAGAAACGGTCAGCTGCGCCGTCGCCGTCATCTCTTTACTATGACAGAAATTATAACTGTCATAAATGCAAGCCTGTGTTAAATCGACATTTATGGATTAATAACAGTAAACTCATAGTCGTAGAAAAAATATTGTATGCAATCTCGTGCTAAAATTGTTATTACACTCGACATGTTATGAAACTCAGCTTTCGACTTCGTTTAATAATTTTCATGTCTCGTACATAAACATTCACTTTTAGCACTTGCTGCACAAATAGCTATTAAATTACTGCAAACACTCACATAATTATCAGTTTTAATTTTCGGCCAGTGATCTGTAAATTGTTGAAATAAAACAATATTAGGACGAGTAACGTACAAGCGCCAATCCACCTGCCTGTATTGGAAGCAGTTGTATAAAAAGAAAATGCTTAAACTTTTTTTATTAGACCCCACTTATCTACAATGTCGTACACATCAGAACTTATTTCTGCACCAGTAAAAGAAGGAAGTTCAGGAATTCGTAATAATCTTTCAACATTCGTTGCCGAAGCAATGACCGCCAATCTCTCTACGTTGCCACCTCCAGAACACTTCGGTAACATTTTTCCATACCAGTGAAGTGTTATACACTTTATATCACTGTCCAAAGATCAGTTTCACGCTGTAATAATTCTGCTGAATCTTTGCATTCATTTTTCTGAAGGTCTCCACGTGTCGCACCGCACTGTACTAATTTGAAATATAAAAATGATTCAGGGTCACAACTGACACACCAGAAATTGCGACAAGATATGGGACGTAGGCTTACGTTGCAGAATGTTAACTATGCGGCAGGCATTCATTGTATGCATAGTTCTACGTTGTTACATCGTGTGTGAAAAAAAACTCATTTAGGGCAGGCCTTGGAAAAAGAGATAACAAATCTAGTCATGTCTTAAGTCTGAAGGTAAATGTCAAATTGCATTTTGCTTATGAAAACATTTGTCACTGTGACAGGAAAAAGTTTACACTGCATTAAGTTTACTTGTATCAAGCAAAACAAAAATAATATGGCATTTACACAACAACAACGAGTGTATTAACCATAACAGTTAATAACATTGCTTTTATTAAGTGTTTTGTATATTTTTAGGAAAATAGTTTAAGATCAAGATGTAATTTAGTTATCTCTGACTTATGGTAGTTCATTTGCTTCAATGCGTATGTATCAAGTTATGGCAAACTTCAATTTTATCATGGCTTGCTGAGAATGAGTTTTTTTTGAAACACATAATACAAATATACACTGTAAAACATCACGCTTAAGTCGGCACTGGTCAATATTATCCGACCTAGCTTTTACATCCAATGGAACAAATTTAGGGAAAGTCCTTAAAAAATTTTGAAATTTTTAAAATAAGTTTCACCCCAAGGGTCATACATTTTTAACATTTAATGTTAACTCCCTCTTAAGAATGTCAGTGGTTGTGCTAGTTTCTAAAAAATCAGGGGTGGATTCCTTTATCTATATTGATTATTTCTGAAATCTGATGTTCTAATTTTAAATATCATTCCCATAAGTCAAACTAACTTATGTCAATTACATGTCAAACATATTTGAAATTTAAATGACAAATACCAGATTGTTTCACTAGGACACAACAATATCAAAAACAGTCAGTAATTCTTTAATAGCTAATTCACCTTTACAGTCTTTATTTCCTTTTCTAGTAATAACCTTACTACTCAAGATCACCCACATTTTACTTGGTCTTAACAATGTTCTGGAAGTCAACCAACCTGCTCCTCTCCACCTACTGATCCAACCTCTCAAGCACTTTCCCGCAATGAAAGGCTCCACTGACAGACAATAAGTCTCAACTGTCCAGAATCAGCAACTCAAACCTTCCCCACAGTATGCAACCAAACAGACCCAATCTGCAGCTACTTACTTCCAATACTGCATCTGCCAACTTCGTGGAACGTGCCTCCTTAACTAATGGTCCTCCTCTGGAACTCTCCCTTAGCACCAAACAGCCAGATGCAATCCAATTTGATTAATATATGATGTCAAATGTAATTCTCCAATAAACTTGACTTAGTATTTTACTCCAGTTATTCACATTTGTAGATTAATTCTGCTTGCCATTAGTTTTTTACCACATACTTGTAATCTTCCTTAGTTTTATGTTTTTAATTACTCTTCTCGGTTTAAATTTTCTTTTTAACTTTACCACGCCAATATACTATATTACCCTTTTCATCATCCAAATATTTCTCAATAAAAATAGGGTTTATTTTAATATTTTAATTACACCAAATTATTTTAGATACATTTTTCCAAATTTTGTTATTTCTAATAATCGAAACAAAGTGCTTAACGATATAATTTTGTTTTGCGTTTAATACATTTATTGTCAGCATGCTCCATTTTTACAAATACTACATGCTTTTAAACTGACATAGTATACATAGTTGTAATAAGTAACAATAAGAAGATAATTGTATATCGTATTTAAAAAAAATTAAATCTTATTCTAATTATTTTGCCTTATTCTAGTGTAACATTAATTTGATCATTCTTAAACAGATATTAGTTTAATGAATTTTATGCTTTTAACAAATTTAGTAAAATCTTTTAAATAAACCCTCACTAATTGCTGTTTAGTTGCTGGCCAGGTTCCGTTGTTTCTTCTAACGCTGCTTTTAAGAAGGTCTCTATATGGATCGAGTTTGGAACATTCATAAATTATATGATCCATTGTTTGTTCAAAGTTTCCACAGACACAATAGGGACTGTATATTATTTTAAATTTGTAAAAGTAACTATTAAGAGTTCCATGACCCGATAGTATCGTCGTAAAAGATGGTAATAAATGTAAATTCCGTTTCGTTCTATCCATTACTGTTGGAAAGAACTGCCTGGTGGTGGCTCCCTTATCAGATTGTGTCCATTTAGTATTCCATTTCTCTAAACTTTCACTTTTTGCTTGTTTCACTGCTAGACCTTTTTGCACGTGAACTTCGTTTTCTTCTACATTTTGCTGTATGTCTTTAATCGATGTGTATATACTAACTATTTCTTCTAATTTGTACACGATTGGTGTTAAGCCTGATAAGATACAGGAAGCGTCGTATGAATATGTGCAGAAGCCTTTAATTATTTTGATATTAATAAGTCCTTGAATTTGTTCATATTTATTTTGGTTATACTTTAACTTCATTGCTGATACCCAAATCGGTACGCCATAAGACGTAATTGGTAAAATTGCTCCTTTGTATATAGTTGTTAGCGCCTCTTGTCCCAGCCCCCATCTAATTTTTGCATGCCTGGACAGAGCGTGAACTAGTTCCATACATCGTGTTGCTACGTGTTCAATGTGATTATTGAAATTGAATCTATTTTCAAGATATATTCCCAGATACTTCATCTCCTTTACTTGTTTTAGGATGTTATTATTTAAATAGATGTTTATGTCTTCTTCGCGTGATTTCTTACTCCTTGATATATATATAGGGTCCCGAGTGGTGTAGCTTGAACTAGCGTCCACGTTCGATCAGCAGAGTTAAGCAACGCTGTCTCTGGTCAGAACTTGGATGGGAGTTCCACGGCTGCATCTCTCGGCGCCTCGTGATACGGCTATCACGGAAAAAAATTGGTCCCGGCGGTCATACAACATCATGGCAGTCGTTAGTGGGGTTGGAAGTCCTCATAACTGCACAGCGACGCCTGTAATTGGCCTAACGGCTGCTGGCTGAGTGCGAATTAAATTAAAAATCTGGTGTGATACACTCACACAACTTCCTTTTACAGTGATCTTATAATTAGTCAAAAATTTCATTTTTAATTTTTAATCATTTGTTAAAAATTTTCAAAAATTACAAATTCTACAAAAACGGTACAAAATCGAGTGTTAGTTGAAGAGACAAATTTTTCTAGAAATTTTAAGGTGAATTCAAAAATGTAATAATATACCGGGTGTTTTATTTAAAATAGGAGTTAATAAAAAAAATAGGAAAAAAAACAAAAGAAACCCACTTTAGAAGTATTCAACTGGAAAATCACCTATCTCACATCAATACACATTAAAAATGTAAGAAAAATGTAAAGTTTAAAAAAAATCGTTAGAGCCGTTTTTGAAAAAATCGAAAAAACTGAAAAATCACAAGAGTAAACACCTACTTCCGGTTATGCGATTTTCTTCAAAAGCTTGCTGTCTCATCTACATAGTACACAAAACTTATATATGAAGTTTCAATGCCATACCTCTTTTCGTTTTTGAGATATTCTGTTCACAGACACACAGACAGACAGACAGACAGACACACAGACAGACAGACAGACAGACACACAGACCAATGAAAAAAAATATGTTTTTTGGGATCAGGGGACTCTAAAACGTAAAGATCTGTTGAAAACTCAATTTCGAATTTTTGGGGTGAATCCAATACTTCCTTTATAGTAAAAGGAAGTAAAAAATTAAATATATATATATATATACGTGCATTTGTATCTTGTTCGCCTCCTCACATAGATAGGGCGTCCTCAGCTCCGCTAAAATAAGCGGTAACATAAATGTATATTTATCTTTTTTAGACTCCCTAGGTTTCACTTTGCAAGGGCAAAGTGAGAGGGGTAAAGATTTTTCAATTTGCTTTTATACAAACTGACTATGTCCGTAGTACTTGTCCTCCTCCATAAATACATAGTTCGCAACTGCCTCATTTGTGTATACTGATACATACTGAACGTGCGGATTAGCCTCAAAAAACGTTGCCAGATTTATTGGAGGTGTTTAGGTGTACGTGCAATCTTATATTTTTTCTACATCTACAGTATAATGCATACGGTGCAAAACAAGCGGAATGATTTTAATGCAACTTGCGATTGCACAAGGTCGTAATTCATGTTAAGTTCACTTTATGCCACTAAAGGATAAAATGTTGAAAAAGGTTAACAATAGCACTACAATTGATCAACAGATAATTGCATCATTTTATAATTTACTTATCGGCGCCTAATTTTTAAAAGATGTTTGTTTAATGTTACTATTTTTTTCAAATAAATTGATCAATCGAATTCCTGATTAATATTTTTCATGGAAATATTTTTAGTTTTGACACGTAGATTTCGTGAAAGGAAACATGAGTAACTCAAATTTTCATATTTTTAGAATCTTTATGAAAAAATAGCCGGCTTATGGACTTGTTTTCTAGACTTCTGAGTGTTTTAAAAATCACGATATCTTAATTGAGACTCAACGCTCTTTGAAAAGGTAAACTTCAATTTTAATTAGAATTGAAAGTACACATACTTGAAACTTTTTTCTGTTGATTGTGAAAAAAAACATATCAAATAATACAGTAGTTGGTTTCACAATTTGAAAGCATTTGAAGAATACTTTAATTTATCGCAATATGTTATCTATGCATCTAACTGCTAAATTATAGCAAACAAATTAGGCAAATGTGTATTAAATAAGTACATTTTTCAAATTAACTAAAAGGGTTGTCAAAAATAGAATAACATTAGTAGGTACTAGAAGAGAGGCTACCAACGCGACTGCAAACCATTAATCTGCTAGTTATGTTCAAAATAATTCCTACAAACGTTTTTTGCAAAACGTTATCGTAACATAACAATATGCTCAACGTTTGTATGTTACGCGCGAAACTATCAATTAATACTTAATACTTTAATCACAGATTCGAAAAAAACCTGTACAGGAAAAACTGTTTGCTAACGAAATGGCATTTAGCAATGATAATGTTGAACACATTAGGTCCACTCCAAGTAATGAATACAAGGAACAAAGAACTTGGGTACTTTGATTTTTTTCTGAAAAATTATTTAACTGTTAAAAACAATATTAACATTATATTACTACTGAAAAACTTTACTAGTCTTTTTACATTTAGCACTATCTAAATACTTAAGAAATATTGAAGTACTTAAGAAATATGTAAATACTTTTACAATAGGATTTAATTATGGAAGGTATTCCATTTTAAGTAATTAAACATTATATATAATAATTAAATATAATAAATAAATATAATATTAACTTTTTTCTTCGACCAAGTATTTAGTACTCAAAATTAGAAAAAAGTTCTCATAAATATGTGCCCAATTTTCCTTCGTTATGGAGTTACAACCTTCAGAATTGGGGGGGGGGGGGCGAGTTTTCGAGATATATCAGTTTCTACGAATAATCTAGTTATTATGAATATTTAAAAAAAATTATTTGAACTTTCTCAAATGCTTTGGAATGAATGCTAGCACCTGGATCCCACACAGTAACCGCAAATTGTAGCTTTGATCTGACTAAAGAATAATACAAGCTAATAAGGGTATCGGTGCAGTTAAATTCATTGCAAGTTCTCATTATAAAATAATATCAGGGTAGGTAGCATTGTCAATTGATTGTGTAATTCATAATTACAACAAAAAATTGTAAATGTTTCTTATATGTTACCAAAATCTGCAATTTTATGAAAGTGAGTGATTTTTTCCCTCCGGAGGAAAAATTGTAAGTAGAATTTTGACCATTTGACCATAGCAGTCGCTGTCTGCAACAAACAAACTTCATAACGAAGCCCGGAGACAAACCCAGAATTCTTTCCCATGTTAAAGCCACAGCATGTTTCCTTCAATTTTTTTAAACATTTGTTAATCATGCACTAGTCCAGTATACAAACAGATACGACTATAAACCGATAGTAAATAACAAGCTTTTTGATTGATTTGTATTTACTCTCATTTAGGCAAAACTGAACAAAAACATTTACGCTAAACGGACAGTAATGTTGTTAGTTAGACTAATCTTCTCTTCAATAATTCTTACAAACTTTACATCTAACGAAAAATTGGCATGATTTTTGGAAAATGATTTTGATCACCACTCCCAAATACATACTGAATATCTACTGAATCCAACAAATTCATTGGCTGAAATTTCCAATGTACAAGTAGAAGGATCGTTTGAAAAGAAATCTGTGCAAAATGAAGGCACCGTATCAGCAGTTACCGTTATTTCTGAGAGTTGTAGTGCGGAAAATACTGATAGTGGTAACAATTCGAATATTCCAGTGCAAAAGCTGTTAACTGCATCAAGTTTAGTACTTTCTACAGATTCTGTTGTAAAGATTTCATTAAAACTTCCTGCAACTGAAATTAAATTTGATAAAAACCAGATTTCTTTTCCAGAAGAAATTCAGTGGAGGAATATGTAAGTAGGAACGAGGATGCTGAGATAATATAGAACACAATTTTGTAAAAAATTTACATCGTATATTTTTTCCACGATCAACATATATGTATTTTTTTAGATAGGAAAAGTTGTTGAAAAAAATAAGAAAAACGAACTACCTGTAAATTCTGCCATAATTCTGTTACTAATTTCAAACGACATTTACTTAGACATCATGCAGAAGAAAAACAAGTTAGAGAGTTTTTAAAATTGTCAACGAAATCAAAAGAGGATAGAAATACTAGGAGAAAAATTATATCTTTGCTGCGGTATGAAATGCAGTTTGAAGCTTTTGTACAGAATGTGCTGTTAAATCAATAAACGAAAGTGGTCGCAAAGTTCAACATCGTATACAATCCCAAACTTTAGTGGCTTCTGCTGCTGAATTTGGAAATACTACTGCTACTTTAAGAATCAAGAAAGAACTATTTCCCAAAATGAAAGCTGACGAAATATCGTTTGTCGCAAAGAGAGACCCTCTAATTCGACACTTTGGGGAAAATTATTTAAAAAAACATAAACGAGCCCAAATTGCTTCATCTTGTTCAAACAAATTAAGGGAATGTGCTAGATTACTGATAGAAGTGCGTCGACGAACTAATAAGAGTAAACTTTCTTTCTTTGATATGTTAAATACTGCCCTATTTGATATTGTGGCTGCCAGTGGAAGAGTCATCAGTGGTTACAATGAAGTAACAAAAAACTTTAAGGCTCCTAGTTTGGCTATGCATTTAGGGACCTTACTGAAGCAGGTCTGCGATTTGGGCAGTCACCTGGTGTTAAAGCGCAGCCCTGAATTTAAGTGTGAGGATACTGAAGCTAGGTTACAGGAAATAAAACGATTTAAATTGTTAGTAGACCGTCATTGGAATTTTGAAGTGTCCTCATTACCCATAAAAGATCTTTCTGAGAAACAATGGAATAAACCAGTTCTACTACCTTTAACAAAAGATGTAATTAAATTTCGAAATCACATTTCGCAAGCTGCCGAGGAGACCGCGGAAATTTAAAAAAAGGAAGGAACAAATGAGAAGTGTTTTAAAAAATTAGTTGACTCCACTCTATCACTAACGATTTTATTTAATCGACGAAGAATTGGAGATGTCTAGTACGTCAGTATTGACTCGTATTTAAAAGACTTGACGTCGACTAACTAAACCGAGTATATGGAGCAATTAACAGAATCCGAAAAGGTATTAACAAAAACTTATAAAAGAATATTAGCAGGTGGGAAAGGTAGCAGGCTAATTATAATACTATTTCCGAAAAATGTACAGGAATACCTTGATTTGTTATAACATATAAGACGTGAAACCAAAATCGTTCCAGAAGAAAATACATACTTAATTTGCATATGCTCACGTCAAAGACCATTGGGTTAGGGCAGACGTTGCTATTAAAAGATTTGCCAATTCCTCCAACTTAGAGCACCCCGAAACAATAGCATCTAATCGTTTACGAAAACAAATTGCTACATTAATGCAAATAATTGATTTACCAAAAGACCAATACTCCCAATTTGCTAAATTTATGGGACACACAGAAAAAACACATCAAGACTATCATGAGTTTAAGTAACATATTCACATTATTTGAACCTAACGTCTGGCTAAAACCTTTTGTGCTCATAGTGCCCTTTGTTAGGGTAACAGCTGTTAACAGTATAAATTTGAATTTGATGCTTTTTATAATAGCAAACGCTTTAATTTCCACAACAAATTGAGAGCACGAAACTTTTACTTCAAATGTTTTTTTTTCTATTTTCATTGGCAATTAAAACAAGCTCCGAAGAAACGAGAATGTTTGCAACTTATAGAAGAAAATGAGAATTTATTCAATAATTTAGGTTGGAGCGAATAAAAACATTTGTATACAATGCTTACAGAACCTAATAACAAAATCACAAATTACTTATTAATACTGTAAAAATAAGAGTAACGTTTCTATTAAGCTAACATGTTACAAAATATGTTATCTACTTACGATACTTTATAATATATTGAACATGAAAATTTTCTCAATAAATGTACACCTTTTTCTTTATGTACTATTTCTATGTTACACTTGACAAAATGAAAATAAAATATTAAAAACATACACTGGTTTGAATTTTCTACATAAATAACCACTGTTTGATTCTCGAGGTTTAGCATTATTTATGCGTTAAAAATGCACAAATTATCGATTAGATTGTCCAGAGACACATATTTTTTATTGCATTATCCATGCTTATATTAAGTTTTGTACGGTATGCTAAGAATGTAAATTTAAAAAAACAAATTATGTTGTAGTTTACAGTTTCCAAGACATGCATGTATTATTTACCGTTTCTGTTTTATATTTTGATTAACATTTTTGAGAAACAAACTAAATGGTTTTCAGTTCTAAAAACGTAACTATATTTATAAACGAAAATGACAGAAGAGATAACCAATTAACCACTGGCGGAGATATGGGTATTAGTGCTATAAATTTAACAAAAAAAAATAATGACAACCTGTAGAAAATTAAAAATTAAAAGATATCATCTTAAGTCGTTAAAGTCTGTTTCGTTTCTTGGTAAATTTGATTTTTGCAATTTATTTCGTTGTTTTTGCAAAAAATATATTAAAAAAGTATTATTGTGGAATTTAAAATAAATTTAGTCTAAAATACATTTTGCGTAAAAATTAGCTAAGGTTAAAATGATGTATACATGTAGCTGCTCATTTTGGATTGAGATTTACATTTCTATTCTAAAAATTTTCGCCGCTGCACCGATATAAAATCATTGTGATATCTGAGAGCATTGAAACATATAAATTTCGGACTGAATTAGAATCTGAGCAACGTTGCCACATTGTGGAGGCGAATATGAACGCAAAGTCTTAGGAGGCAATGGCTACCTTCTAATATAACAAGCGTATAAGTGTATTAACAGCAGCGCCTCTTACGTGTGATCTGATGAACTAAAATGTATGTTCCAAGAGAAGTTTGTGGCTATTTCGCCTCCATTAAAAATTCTACCAAACGTTAGGAGTCGCTACGATTCGTGCTTAAATGCTTTAATACTATAAAAACGTGTTCGCCTCCGAAATCGGAGGCGAACGAGTAAAATCGGAGTTCAACTCGCACTCATGACTTAGCATTTGGAGGTGTATACGCACTAAATGCATCTATATATATATATATATATATATATATAATTTTTTGACTTTTTACACTCTGTCTCATAATATTTGATTTATACCTACTATTTTTATAATTTATTACAATTAAGTATTTGTCATTCCCTTCAAACCTTAACTTTTAAAATATTATATTATTTTTGAATCCATCTGTCTTTCAAACAGCCATACTCCACTCAAATAAAAATTCTCTTTTACTTTCTACTTGCATAATAATTATTCACATTCCCAATTTATATTTAAATAGATGTTGATTATTTTCAACCATTTTTATTTATTTAGCGTATACTCATTGTACTCCCTTAATCGTTTCTAAAATTGATTCTAATACCCCTGTGTATATCATTACAATATATTCCATTCACTCCATTTTGGCATGAAGGTTGGCCTTGAATTTTTGTTGTTAAGTTGCACAGGACCGTAATTTTTATTTTGTTGTGTGACCTGCATAACCTCCAACAAATTTACTGTCATTTTTCCTATAAAAATTTTCAAGGTCAAAGAATTTAGGGTTTATGTTGGCATAACTTGGATTCCTTTAAAAAATATATGTTGGCAAAATTTGCTTTAGTAACTTTATAGAACTAAAAATTGGTGGGAAATTTAAAATCTCTCATTAAAGTTCTATGTACATCAAAAGCTCTTGCTAATCTTTCGTAAACATCTTCTGGTGTATTAAGATGCAGATCCAACAGTTCCTCTGCACACTTCACTACATTTAATTTTAAAAGATTCCGTTTTTTACGCGTATTCAGTTTCAAAAAAAAACTGACAATTTAATTTTAAATGTCAAAGTGACAAAAGTCGTTTACAGAAAAACCTGACGAAAATAAATTTTCTAATAATTTTAAATAAGCAGTTTTGCCAATTTTAACATGACCTTGAAAATTTTTATAGGAAAAAAACGTACTATACATGTGAAAACATAATATATTTGAAATCTGAAGTGTTGTCAGACCTTCCACTTAGGTATCTACTTAATTTAAAATGTCTCTAATTACACAATTCCTGAAACTGGATACATACATAAAAATTACTAAGTTACGTTTTTTAATCTACTTCCATATGGCAACTTTGCATTTGAAGGTGTTTTGTCACGTTTTCTAACCTAAAAGCATTTGGTAACCATAACCTCAAATTTAATCCAAAAAACATGTAAATGTTTAAACACAACAATAGTATATTACTCTACAAGTTGAGAAAAGTGTTGTTTTTCTGAACAAGTATGGCGTGTTTGAGTATGAGCGTTAGCGAGTACTTAAACGAATTTGACACAGACTGACATTGTCACTAACAATACACATTAGTACTGCTAACATGTGATTAAATGCTAATAAAGTATCGGTATGTTATTTTTCTTAACAGCACTAGTGCTGTTAAATGCATCTTAACGCAACGCGTTGCTAAGGAATTATTATCATAGTAACATAATAGGATAAAATAATAGTATAATATATACCAAGGGACAAAAGTGCATCATTTGATCCCGCGAAGTTTTTGCCCGAGACGAAGTCGAGGGCAATAATCACTCAAGGAATCAAAGGCACTTTAGTCCCCAGGTATATACGCTATTTTTTGCACTCCCGGATCACCAATCCTCTATATAATAAAGAACGATCCAGACGCGGGTTACAGTAGCGGCGGTATTTGCTTTTGCATGCATTTCGCCGTCGCCTCGATTTTGCGACGGGGCGGAGCCCCGAGGGCCCCCTTGCAGAGGGACAGAGCCCCGAGAGCCCCTTGGATAGGGGCGGAGTCCCGAGGGCCCTCTTAGAGAGGCATTTGCGTTTGCATGCAATTCGCCGTCGCCACGACTTCGCGACCGGGGCGAAGACCCGAGGGCCCCCTTGAAGAGGGGCGGAGCGCCAAAGGCCCCCTTGGAAGGGGGTGGAGCCCCGAGGGCCCCCTTAGAGAGAGGCGGATCCCCGAGGGCCTCCTTGGAGAGGGGCGGAGTAGATTTTTGGATACATTGATTAAATTCTCGGGGATTAAATAAAAATTTAATTCCTAGGGATTAAAAGTGGCACTTTGGTCCCTCAAAATGACGCCTAAAGACCCTAAAGTAGGTCGTTTGGTCCCGGGAGTGTAAAACTAATTTTACACAGCCAAATTGGGGAAACTGTCATGGCCAACCTTCATGCAAAAAAAATGTGAACAGAGTATAATTATTTGACTACGAAAGACAAACAATATTGTGTAACGACTGACTAGAGTACTATCATTGATTAATCAATGGTACTATGAAAGGCGGGTTTGCGATATGAGAAATGTCAAAGTTTTTCGCTCTTATCTCTCGCTTCCAACTTGGTGTTTGGTACGTGCTGGGCAGTTTCTTTATTTTACATAATTGTCTTCATGCTTTGTGCAAAATTGAGAATGGGATTTTGCTGCACTTACTAGTACATTTTGAAAAAGTAATTCCACGCAGGATGATGGATTAATTTAGTCATACGTATTCGTTGGGAAATCGAGGTTTTCTCTTATCAGCCATAATTCGACCTTTAGGGTAAGCCGCATGGTAATGTTTACTCGCTATGGCTAAACTGCGATTCTGGGGCCAATTTTCGTCGTTTTACTTGCTTACGTATGATTTTAGTTAGGGTTACTAGAGAAATGCTGTTAATAATATTTAAAATTAATAATGGGAGGAGAATTGGGCCCGGACTTTGCAGTTTTTCTCTCACTCTTTTGTTTTAGTGGTATCGTTCTAACATTCACGGTAATTGTAGCTGTTCCTCCTAGCCGTTCTCTTATGTCGCGGCTCTGCCGTAGTTTGGAATCTTAACCACACTTTGGTACTCACTGTATTGTTGATCTTATTACGCTGTGGGGACCGGCTCGTTGCATTGCATTACTGTGGAAGGTTCTCCCATCCATGTATGTCTGCATCGAGCCACAGTTTGGTGCTTTGCGAACAGATGCCCTGGAAGGCATCGTTCCGGGGGTTATCGTTATTTTTGCTGTTACACGTTACAATTATTGGATTGTTGTGCCAAGTACCAACGTCTTCGACTGAGATTTTTCAAATCCTTCATTAACTATTAAGTTTGTCCATTTCGTTGTGCGAGTTTGTAATTTACAATTTCATGTTGCGCGTTTTTATCGTTTTGCTGGCCGATTTCTGCTGGAGAACAGTGATATTAATTTAAAATTATTATCATTATGTAGGGTGCACCCTATTCTACTGTCAAAAGTAAAGCTTTTGACAATGTCAATTGGGGCAAAATTTAGAAAATTCTTGGCAGACTGGATGAAGATAACTCCGCTGTAGTTAAAATTGACAACATATAGTGATTGTGCTGTTAGAAAGGATGTTCGTCAGGGATGCGTGTTGTCGCCTATGGTGTTTAACATATTAGTACGGGAGCCAGTGAACTTTTTTGTTACGTCATTGGGCTCACGGCTAAATTAAACTTCATGAATTAGTTTTTGTACTGATGTAAACAAAAACCGATTTCTGCAATCCCGAATCCGGGGATAACATTAATAAAACACCCGTATACATAGTCGTTCGCCAGCGACTCGCCGAAGTTTCGTTATGAATAGTGTGTTGGCGGCACTGAAAGTCTATGTCAAATTCGAGGTTAGCAGGTTATGTTTTCCGTCAGTTTTGACAGAAACTAACACAAAATCTAACCTGCTAACCTCGAATTTGACATAGACGTACAGTGCCACCAACATACTATTCATAACGAAACTCCGGCGAGTCGCCGGCGAGCCGCTGGCGAACGACCATGCATACGGGTGTAAGGGTTGCACTGTGAAAGTTGTCGTAATTGACGACTATTTCACGTCATTTTTAAATGCAAAATACAAATTGCTTACAAAAGTTTAATTAACACATAGCAATAAAATATATTTCTGCAATGTGGAATTGGGGGATAACCCCTTCTGCAAAGAGGGTGAATATATAGGGTTGAAGTTGTAAAAAATTTTGCAAGATAAATGAAAAATTCTTTTTGCATGCACTAGTGCGAACATTAAACATTACAAAAATGATATTCTGCATAACAAACTCCGGGGTCATGACTTTCTGCAAGCGCCTCAAAAGTAACTGGTCGCGCGCCGTCAAATGCTCCTGCCGAGTCAATTTCAAGTTATTATATTCAACAAATCAATGCGATTTGTACAAAAATAAATATACACGAAGTTTTCTTACTATTCTCAATTTTCTCAAGCATGTTGTTATCGTGTTTCTCAAGTGCTACAGGCGGTTCTAGGTAAATAGACCGAACTCAATAGACCGAAAGGCAGTTGGCCGAACTCAATTGACCGAAACGCAATAGACCGAAACGTCACTAGACCGAAACAGCAATAGACCGAAAATCACTTAGTCGAAAATATGTCATGGTTAAAGTACACATTCGGTAAATAAAATTAGATTCTCTTCAAATAATATACGATCAACGGAAAAATATTGTAACTAACTCGTATGTTAATCGGCGATTAATAATATCTACAATTAACGCGCTCGCTAGCGCTCGCGCATTAAAATGTCTCGATTATTAATCGCTCTCATTAACATACTTGTTTGTTAAATAACTATTAAGAGATATGATATAACAAATACTTCCAATTAACATTTTTGTGTATTTTAAAAAATAAGAGTACCTTTTTTTCAATCATTTTATTTTTTTATTCAAGGAAAATCGGTTCTGAAAGATAATTTTTAAATTTAAATATGATTTTTGTAATTTGCTAGAAATATGTTCCTTGAATCTTAATTTATTATCGATGATAAGTCCTAGATTTTTACAAGAATCTTTAATTTCCAATGACATATCCCTTATTTTAATAGATATGTTATTAACATTGGCATCTCTAGTTTTTGCCCTACCAAATAACATCACATAACATTTACTTGCATTAATTTGAAGATTATGTTTTTCCGAATATTCTATAAGATTTTTAAGATCAAAATTACCTTTAGCATTGACATCATCTACTTTATCGGGATTAAATTTGATTAATAGTTGTGTGTCATCTGCATAAAAATGGTAATCACAAAATCTTAGAGATGTTTTTAAATTGAAGGTATAAATGATATATAACAAAGGCCCTATCGTTAACGATGAGATAGGAATGTTAAAGTTGGTTAAATCCTATTGTCAAAAAATCCTCACAAAGATAGATAAGAATATTAAGCACACTAATAGCTTGTAAGGCACATACCTTACTTAATTGCATTGTGCGCTAAGGATTTTCCATGGTATAAATGCAATTTTTCTTATTTTTCGATTTATTCCAAGTCTACAGCTTGCTAAGGAGTGTTGTAGAAAGTTAATATTGAAAATGGTGTTGCAGTACATAGAGAGTGTAAAGGGCCATCGCAAATTGTTATTAGATGGTCATTTGTACATCAAAGACAAACAAATTGATACGAAGATATACTGGAGGTGTGAACGTCATAAAAAATTCAAGTGTAGTGTTCGTGTTGTATCAGTGGACAACGATATTACACAAAAAAATGGCCAACATAACCATGCAGCTGATGCTGCAGAAATAGAGGCAGCTCAAGTAATGCAAAATGTTAGAGAAGGTGCAAGACGTACCCAGGACGCTCCACACTTCATAGTATCGCAAGCATCTTTAGGATTATCACAGGCAGCGTCAGCAAAACTGCCAAAAGTGGACAACATGAAAAGAACTATACGAAACATTCGAACTAAGCATGATGCTGCTCCAGCTATACCTGGTCATCGAAGAGAACTTGTAATCCCAGATAATTACAAAATTACTAAAAATGGAGCAGATTTTCTATTACTTGATTCTGGACCCGCTGACGATCGAATATTAATTTTTTCCACAAGAAGGAACTTGCGGCTATTAGCTCAGTCCATACATTGGTACGTAGATGGCACGTTTAAAACTGTGCCACATCTATTTTGCCAATTATATACAATCCATGGGTTGCAATATAACAATGCTATACCATTAGTATATGCACTACTGCCAGATAAAACCGAAGAAACCTACACTCGATTGCTTACAAGTTTGAAAGACATTGAACCGACAGTTTCACCAATAAGCATACTTATGGACTTTGAATTAGGGATGATGAATGCAGTGTCTGCAGCATTTCCGCAAACCAGGCAACGGGGATGCTTTTTCCATTTTTCTCAATGTTGTTTCCGTCACATCCAGTCAGAAGGACTTCAGCGTCGATATGAAGCAGAACCTGAATTTGCCCTAACAATGCGATTGTTGCCTGCTCTGGCATTCGTGCCTGCAGCAAATGTAGTAGATATCTTTGAACAGTTGTGCGAAGAAAATGTTATTCCACAAGAAGCTCAAGGTGTGCTAGACTACTTTGAGGATACGTGGATAGGACGCCCTCAACGACGTCACCGTCGCCCGCCGCGTTTTCCTCATGTTATGTGGAATTGTTTTGATGGTGTGAATGAAGATTTACCTAAAACCAACAATTCCGTGGAAGGATGGCATCGAGGCTTTGACCAGCAAGTTTCTTCAAACCATCCAAATATTTGGAAATTTATAGAAGCACTGCAGCGAGAGCAGAGTCTTAACGAACTCAAAATAGAGCAATATGTAAGTGGCGAAGAACCACCCAGAAGCCAGAAAAGGTATCGGGATTGTGCTGACAGAATAAAGCGCCTTGTCAGTAACTTCGATATTCAAGAAAACATCGTCGATTATTTACGTGGGATTGCGCATAATTTTAATTTTTAATATTAGTAGATATGTAATTGGGTAGGATATATTTGTTAAGTATTGTTTGATTTACTAGAATAAAGTTAAAATAAAATAAAAAACAAAAAAAACTTCTAAACACGCCAGTCCTAAGCTTGAATAAAGTGTGAAGAAAAGTTGATGCTATTAATGTTAATAAATGTAACAGTAATATATTTTCGACAGAGTGATTTTCGGTCTATTGCTGCTTCGGTCTAGTGACGTTTCGGTCTATTGCTGCTTCGGTCTAGTGACGTTTCGGTCTATTGCTATTCGGTCAATTGAGTTCGGTCAATTGCTTTCGGCCTATTGAGTTCGGTCTACTCGCCGTGTACCTCTTTACACAAAATAGTACAATTTCCACAAATTAATGTAATAAACACGACCTTTAGAACGTTTACGAGATAAACTACAAAAAAGGCATGATCGAGGTATCGTAGATGCTTCCGAAACCCTCGTCTCGATGTCTGTTTCGAGGTCTACTGGATCAGAAAAGAAACTTCTTCTAGAGCAACTAACGATGAAGTGGTACTCTCCTGTGTTGTATTGAGATGTTTTTCAGTGCTGCTCTGGGTTTCAGCAGCCTGACTGTGATCTCTGGAAAGATTTTTTGATGGAATGTACAAATCTTTTCATTCTAATTTTTTAGTTAAGTTGCCAGCAGATGATTTTGTGTGTAACCCTACATATTCACCCTCTTTGCAGAAGGGGTTATCCCCGGATTCCACATTGCAGAATCATATTTTATTGCTCTGTGTTAATCAAACTTTTGATGGGAACTTGTATTTTGCATTTAAAAATGACGTAAAATAGTTGTTAATTGCGACAACTTTCACATCACAACCCTAAATGTTATCCCCGGATTTGGGATTGCAGAAATCAGTTTTCGTTTACTTTAGCACAAAAACTAATTCATGAAGTATAATTTAGCCGTTTACCTTATGACGTAACAAAAAGTAACTGGCTCCCGGACTATATAGGGTGAATATACAGTGAATTTATTTTAATAGTGGAGACCATTTGAAAAAATTAAAAATGAGGCAAAAAATAAACCCATAGCAAACCGTCTGAAAATCTTGTTTTCAAGTGAACATTGGTCAGTTGATGCAAATAAATCATTTTTTAGAAGAAAGTGTGAGCATCTTATGTGTTGAAACCAATTTGAACGTGTTACAAATTTTTACCTATCGGTAACATAGCATTCTGTCTGAAAACTGTTGGATATGATGAAAATATTAGCCCAGATGTAGAAAAAAACGATATCAGACAAATTTAGTGTAGCACCTTACTAATCAGACAACTTTTCGCTAGTCAGAAATCATTAAAAAATCGCATTGCGGCTTATTTACGTCTATCAAGCAAAGGAATAAGTTGCAACTCTCAAATTCTTAGATAATTATTAATAAAGAGCTTACCCAAAACCATCGAACTGAAATTGAAGGATTTTTAAACAAAATTGGACAAAAGGAAACTCGATGTCGAAGTAAATCGATTTCCTCGCAGAATGCTTTTTACTCCGATAGTCAGCTACTTCTCTACATTTTTGCAAATTTTCTTTTGTAATTTTTTTGACTTTCGCATTTTTTATTTCTTTGCAAAACACACAGGTTAGATTAGCCATTTTTCAAACTAGACCGCACAACACATGGCAATATAATAAAGTGAGCGTCGTTACAACGCCAACGGTCAGAACAGCTTAGCGACTCCGAAACGTTGTTTTCGTTTTTGGAGTTATAGGTGACATTTAAAATGTCTGAAAAAATTTTTTTTCGTAATCCCGGGAGCCATACAAAAGATTTAAAAAAAATGAACCAGGCTGCTATGAGACAGGTCGGTTACATTTTTGGACATTTTTGAAAATGCGCTCAGGCCACATGTGTCGCGCAAAATGTCTGAAAACAAACTTTTTCTAATAAAATGACGAAACCTATGTACATTTTTAATATCAGACATATTGTGCTAAAACCGTCTGCCTATTTTTTTGACATAGCAGAAATGCCCCCCCCCCCCCATAAAACTGCGACATTTCTGACCGGTACTGCCCACCTAGCCGGGTTCTTTATAGAATCTAACGATTTTATACGGTTTTGGCCGTAAAACGATGCGACATGGTTTTGGTCGTGGGCTCTCGTACTATTACGAGTTAACATACGAATTTGAATTAGGTACTTGTTAACGAGAAACATTAATGTTGTTACGGAATGTAGGTATGCAACTAAAAAGTAGATACGTTGGAACAACTTGTGTGTTGTATCTTTTCTTTAGTGGAATACATTAGGATAACTTTTAATTGTCTTTTTGACAAGTAATAATTCCTATGTTAACTTGTAAAATACACGCTCTAATCTATTGGTTCCATTTGTAAATATGGAAATGACCTGTATGACTAAATGGAAATAGAAACGAAACGATTACGTTAACTAAATATTACAATAAATTCCTTGTATAATGAGCCGTGTTTTGGAAGAATGTGATGGGGGCGCTATTCTCGGTGGAAGAAAAATCTCTAACTTAAAATTCACCGACGACACTACCCTGGTGGCATTAAGTGAGATGGAGCTGCAGCAGCTTCTGGAAAGATTGGAGAGAGTGAGTTCTACTTATGGTCTATAATTACAACAGAACCAAAATTATGATTGTAGATCTCGAAAACTAAAACCATATTAACCTTCTAGTCCATTTTCTAAACGCTAAAAACTCGCCAAAGTTCTAACTTCGTTGACTCAAAACCGATTTTGAACATTTTTTTTTTATTATTTCGGTAAAAGTTTATAGAAAAGTTCCCCATAGGTGAGAAGGTATGCTTTTTATTTTTTCAATTGTTATTAACAAATAAGTGTTTTTTAATATACTCTTAATTAAAAAATTATAACTATTTGATTTATTTGAACAATTGCCTGAAATTTGATAACATAAGGTTTTTGGGGTCGCAGATTACGAATCTGGCCTCAAAATGGGTCTAAAAACAAAATGGCGTCGAATGTCTAATTTTTTATTTTATCTTTTTAAATTTTTTATTAGTAGCCTGGGGCTTTTTGGGGTTGCTGATTGTGAATTTGACATTAAAACTTAACTAAAACAAAAAATGGCGGATCCAAAATGGCGGAAAGGGGTCAATTTTTTTTATTTCTTATATACCTAGCGGTTTTTTCTCATCACAAATTTTATGTAAAAATTTATCAAAAATAGAAAACGGTGTCTGAAAAATGGTGGAAACAAATTATAGAAGAGTTAAATGAGCTTTAAAGATATTATATATTAATTGATTTATTAAAATTAACCCAAGACACATTTAAAAACAAAAAACAAAATTGTTTAGCTTTATTTTCTTCTTCCTCTACTTTTTCCATTGACACTGCCGGTCGTGAATTAAGGCAACTATTTCCGCCACATTCACTGCAAGCCGCTGAGCCTAAAGGCCACTTTTCCTATACCCACAAGTTGGCCCGCAACTAGTTTTGTAGTTGCAAAAAAATAATTTTTAAGATTTTTGTGGATCTGTTTCTTGTGTCATTAGCATTGGAAAACACTTTCCTGTATCATATTTCCAACCCAATCTTTCCTTGAAATATCTTGGTTTCCCAGCCACAACTGCGTTTGCAAATACACGTGTTTTAAATGTTGTTCTGCTGGATCCATCGTAGGGCACAATTATGCTAAATTAACGCTACTTTTTTAGTAGACGCCTTAATAAAAGCATCAAACCCAAAATTCAAAATGTTTTTATTTAAAAAATATATGTATTGTATTGTCTGTAACCTGAATAATAAAAAACGTTCAATCAATTAAACATTTCTGTAAGAGTTTAAGCAGTTACCTTTCTTTGCACCATGCATTGCAAGCATACATTTTATACCAAAAATTTTTTATATAAATGTTTGCAGTCTCTTGGAAATCACTGCTATTTTCAAAAATTTTGGAAAATCTATTCTTTCCTGAACATAGCCATTGCTTCATTTACTAGGACTTATCCACGTGGATTTTTAATAAGGTGCCGGTCCTATTCATCTTGTTCATCCTTATACATCTTCAATATATTAAACTATATTTATTTTTGGCAGGTTTTAAAAAATATATATCTTTATCAGCATGGAACTAAAGCTGTTAATATAAGTAATACGTCTATATTCTCTGATACTAAGACTATGTTTTTATTTGATGCATTGAGAGCTGTTGTAACTATTAACCTATCAGCATCACTTTCAGCTTGAGAGCAAGGATATTATTTGGAGCTAAAGTTTCTTTTAAAAAATTTATAAAACGACTTGAAAGACATTTGCCAGAATTTTTTCTTGATACAACTTTAAAAACTTGTCTCTTTCAAATCAAATATCTGGTGCAGTTTTCGTTTTTAGACGTCGGTCTCTTTCAGCAGATTTTATTCTATGTTTCTGATAATTGACAAATACACTTGTTTTTTTTCCATAATTTCGTACAATAAAATTAATATATTTAAAATTGCACCATACTGTTGAACAAGTTGCCATTTGTTTTTATGTAATAACATGTCTCCGTCGGCCACAAACAGAAAAATCTTTTAATTCAGAAATATCTTTTGGAAATTGTACAAAGAGGTCGTAGAAAACACATTTTTAGGCGTTGGAATTTATATGTATTCGTATGTTATATTTAAATGTATTTAATCTATTTAAATTTGAGTTAATTTAACAATTTAGAAATTTATTTGTATATAATGTTTATTAAATAATAATAATAATAATCGTACACAATACAAATTAACCTTTTAATGCTATATTTATAATTAATGTGTCCAAAATCCCTAGATATGAGGCAACGTGCGGAATCAGAAATGAAGCTATTTGCCGCTTTAAAGAAGTTATTTTTCATTTTTGATAAATTTTAACTTAAAATTTGAAATCAGCGACCCAAAAAACCCTATAGTATAGCTAAAATCCGAATAAAAAAAAATAAGCTTTTTCGCCATCTTGGATCCGCCATCTTTTATTTTAGTTGAGTTTTAATGTTAAATTCGTAATCAGCGACCCCAAAACCCTAGGCATCTAATAAAAATAAAAAAAAGACAATAAAAAATTAGACGTTTGAAATAATAAATGACATTTATAATTTTGAATATTAATTTGGAGATGAGTAATGTCAAAAAGAATTCTTAAAAATCCTGTGTGTTACTTCATTGCGTGATTTTAATTATTTTTTTAATGAAAAATAAAAAATCATTTGTCAAAAACATGTATATTATCGAAGGTTAAAATTTTAAATTACAAATCAATACGTTTCGCAATTTTTGATTGCATCTTCAGTTGTTAAAATTAGTTGACGGTATTTATTACAATTCTGAAAGGAGCAAAAAAAACAAGTAGAATTAGCGAAAACATTCCCTTCTAAAAACCTGCATACTTACATAATAGTTTTAATTGTAGAGTCATTTATTGCAAGTTGTTGATGATATTATGTTTAAATTTGAACTTAAATAGAAACACTTTAAAACTTAGTTAAAATTTTTAGCGACTAAGACATTTACATTATAAAATTTTAATTAGAACGACGTAGGCACAAACATGTTAAAAAGCTGTCGCTTGTAGGGGTGAAATTGTTTTAATTAAATTTACAATAATCATTTCGTATGGAATGCCAATGTTTGAATGCAAACAATAAGTGAACTTGAAATAAAAGCATGCAAGGTTATTTCCTAAAAGTACATTATCGCGCTGCGCAGTTGGTTTGAAAATATGTACAAATGTTAATAATAAGACAGGGTTGTATTAAAGTTAAAAATTTTATGAGTTTTGAGAATAATTAATTGTAAGATATATGAGTTAGATTCCAATAAGGTTGTTTATAAGTTTGAGAAGTACAAAAATACCCGATATAATTTATTTGAATAAGTTATGGTAAATAGAACTTAAGTTATCTATGTCTGTTTTGTAATTAATAGTGGTTGGGCTTTTTTGTATTTCTATCATGTCCAAGCAAAGGTGTTTTTTTTAAATTGCTCTCTCTATGTAAGATAGTGGGTGTATTAAAGTTGAAATTATGAAAGTGTTTAGTTGCGTGATCAGTTAGGGCTGTTTTATTGGAAGAAGGTGAAATGTGGTTAATTTTGACAGAGTATTTGTGTTGATTAATTCTGTTTTCTAATAACTGTTTAGTTTGACCAATGTATGTAGAGGTATAGTTGTTACATTTAAGTTGGTAAACTACTTGAGATTCCATATTAGTGTTGGTTTTATCCTTTAAGTTATTAAAAAACATATTACCTAGGTTATTGTTGTTATTAAATGCTGTTTTTATATTATGCTTTTTAAGTTCGGTTTCAATTTTTTCAGCAAGATTGGGAATGTATTCAATAGAAACATATTTATTTTTTGATGAGTTATTTGAAATGTTGAAATCATTGCCTAAGCAGTTAGGTTGTAGGGAAATGGATTGGTTAAGTTTATTTTGGTTTTTGATTTTTTTAATTCGGAAATTGATATGTTTATTGATGAATTCAATTGGATAATTATTTGTAACAAGAATTTGTGTAATTAGTTCTAAGTTTTTTTTATGAAATTGTTTTGATGATAACTGAATTGCTCTGTCAACTAAACTATTTATAACGCTGATTTTATATTTGATTGTTGTGTTGGAGTTATAATTTAAGTATCTGTTTGTTTTAATGCTTTTTCGGTACCAATTTGTTAAGATAAAACCAAAATTCATCAATAAACATATCAATTTCCGAATTAAAAAAATCAAAAACCAAAATAAACTTAACCAATCCATTTCCCTACAACCTAACTGCTTAGGCAATGATTTCAATATTTCAAATAACTCATCAAAAAATATATATGTTTCTATTGAATACATTCCCAATCTTGCTGAAAAAATTGAAACCGAACTTAAAAAGCATAATATAAAAAACAGCATTTAATAACAACAATAACCTAGGTAATATGTTTTTTAATAACTTAAAGGATAAAACCAACACTAATATGGAATCTCAAGTAGTTTACCAACTTAAATGTAACAACTGTACCTCTACATACATTGGTCAAACTAAACAGTTATTAAAAAACAGAATTAATCAACACAAATACTCTGTCAAAATTAACCACATTTCACCTTCTTCCAATAAAACAGCCCTAACTGATCACGCAACTAAACACTTTCATAATTTCAACTTTAATACACCCACTATCTTACATAGAGAGAGCAATTTAAAAAAACGCCTTTGCTTGGAGATGATAGAAATACAAAAAAGCTCAACCAGTATTAATTACAAAACAGACATAGATAACTTAAGTTCTATTTACCATAACTTATTCAAATAAATTATATCGGGTGTTTTTGTACTTCTCAAACTTATAAACAACCTTATTGGAATCTAACTCATATTTCTTACAATTAATTATTCTCAAAACTCATAAAATTTTTAACTTTAATACAACCCTGTCTTATTATTAACATTTGTACATATTTTCAAACCAACTGCGCAGCGCGATAATGTACTTTTAGGAAATAACCTTGCATGCTTTTATTTCAAGTTCACTTATTGTTTGCATTCAAACATTGGCATTCCATACGAAATGATTATTGTAAATTTAATTAAAACAATTTCACCCTACAAGCGACAGCTTTTTAACATGTTTGTGCCTACGTCGTTCTAATTAAAATTTTATAATGTAAATGTCTTAGTCGCTAAAAATTTTAACTAAGTTTTAAAGTGTTTCTCTTTAAGTTCAAATTTAAACATAATATCATCAACAACTTGCAATAAATGACTCTACAATTAAAACTATTATGTAAGTATGCAGGTTTTTAGAAGGGAATGTTTTCGCTAATTCTACTTGTTTTTTTTGCTCCTTTCAGAATTGTAATAAATACCGTCAACTAATTTTAACAACTGAAGATGCAATCAAAAATTGCGAAACGTATTGATTTGTAATTTAAAATTTTAACCTTCGATAATATACATGTTTTTGACAAATGATTTTTTATTTTTCATTAAAAAAATAATTAAAATCACGCAATGAAGTAACACACAGGATTTTTAAGAATTCTTTTTGACATTACTGATCTCCAAATTAATATTTAAAAAATTAGACCTTTGACGCCATTTTGTAGACGCCATTTTTGTTTTTAGACCAATTTTGAGGCCAGATTCGTAATCTGTGAACCCTAAAACCTTATGTTATCAAATGTCAGGCAATGGTTTAAGTAAATAAAGAAGTTATATATTTTTTTAATTAAGAATATATTAAAAAACACTTATTTGTTAATAACAATTGAAAAAATAAAAAACACACCTTCTCACCTATGGGGAATTTTTCTATAGACTTTTTCCGAAATAATAAAAAAAAATGTTCAAAATCGGTTTTGAGTCAACGAAGTTAGAACTTTTTTCCTTTAGTAAATGGACTATTCATAGAATCGGCCAGTGTGAGGTGGTTAGCAAAATAATATTTTGTGGAGCGCCGATTGACAACTCGAACATTAGTGAAATGAAAATCCGTCGACGTATTCAATTGGCAAGGTTGTTAGATGAATATCATACGCTAGTCAGAATTTCCATTAGCCACGTGTTCAACCAGTCGCTGTCTTATAAATTACTCGAACTGACAAGAACACAGGTGTGCAGCCCAGCTGCTTCGATAAGAACAGTCCTTGGTTACATCTGCAATGCATTACGTTCCCAAACGACCAGCTGCTGTCTCATAAATAAGTGAAAACGCTTGTTAGGGCATTAAAAAGGCAGTAAAAGTAACTTCAAGATTAAGACATGAGCCATAGAATACACACGCTGAGTAGATAATTTTGAGATTTCGATCAAAACACTCGTTAGCCCATTCAAACGGTCGTAAAAGTCATTTCAAGATTGATATATGAGCTATAAACACACGTGTTGTGCAGAAAACCCCCTTTCGCTAGCTTGATCAAAAATAGGTCACGCTATCTCGATCCCGTAGCTCTTCAGCCAATGTCATTGTCGAATTAACCTCCTGCTACATGTTTAACCAACAGTTGCAAGCATCTGATTATTTACCTCCACAATCGGCTTTCCGATTTTAAAAGGGTCTCGCATAGTTTTCTGAGGAGGATTTCCTTCAGTTGCTGCGTTCAAACAAGTTGGGTAGTTGTGTCGGCTGTCTTTACGTGTTTTGACCACGACGGTTCTAATTTCTGAAGATACCTTCTCAATCCGCTCTACGGGATTTAATTTACGAAACCGATCGATTTGAGTCACTTGAACGCGTACCGGAGTTTCGCACCGTCTAGCGGCACTCCCGGATTTTCCTGCACAAGGGGCCAGACACGTAGACCACATTCTCGCACGGCAGCATGGCTTGCCATTCCGTGCTATCGATTTTGTTTCGGATCCTTCAGCAGTTACGGCGGCCTCGTTTACCACATTCCATTCTATCGAGCTTTCCGGATTTTTTGCAACACTGCAGCGACACGTCCAAGCGTGATTTCGGAAGGCATCGAGCAACACAAGCCGCAGCGAAGATCTTCTTATATTATTGTAGAAACCCATTATTTTCGCCAAGTGGAATGTGTCGCGGAGCAAATTAAAGACCTCTTAATAGAGGTTAGATAACGTCAACATTTTATATTGGCTTTAAGCTTTGTATAAGAACCCAGCCGTCTTCAATGTGGCTAGTCGGCTCTTGAATGTGCCTATGTAGTCATTTGGTAATTTAAAAATTGGTTGAAAACTTGTGTGTATTAACTTTGCCGAACGTTTTTCAAAAGTGGAGATTAACGGCATTCAAATTTCAGTCCAATCGTTGGCCAGTGCAATAAGGTTGCCGTTGTTGACTGACTTTTTACAAAACCGTGATGTTCTTTCGGTATAACATGTGCTTTCAATAAAAATTTGAAAGGTTCAGTAATGGTTAAGAACAGAGGAAATGCCAGAGGGTTTAAAATGTTTTAGGAATATCCAATACCTTGGTAGTTAGCGACGTGTGAGGTGCAAATAAACTTGAAAATTTACTTGCCGTTGCCACTGTTGGTTATTAATCCTTCATACTGAAGTTTAACTTGACTTATTGCTACTATGATGTTGTTAGAAGTTGTAAACAATTTATATAACCACGGTTCATTGTGGCACATTTATTCTTGAGTTTCCACATTTCGTTTGGGTTTTCTGTTGCGCCGAAAAGATTCTGCCAATTCTGTTCAAAGTACTGCAAGATGCTGTCATGCATGGTTATTTCAAGCGAAATTAAATCATCTTGCTGATTAGGGATATTGGTTGGTGTAAAATTAGAACAGCATGATCAGAGATACTGTGATGGTCTTAGGCCCACGACCAGATTATGCTTGCAGTACAACTTAAGAAACAAGTCAGTAAGCAAAGAGTTGGGTGTTTTATGTAACTCTAATACTAAGCTTGTAATGTTACATGCAGTCTGCATGTCACATGTATTTATATAAAAGATATCCAGATAGTTAATTTAAAAAAGTTTGTGTACAGTCGTTGGGTTGTGAATGGTTACGGGTAACCAAAGAGAAATAATAAACAGAATGATAAAAAAGTTCAATTTGAAACTTGACTCGAGGCGGTCATATTAAAACCGATGGTGGTTCAATCCCAACCAATTGGTATTTTCAATTGAATTTAATTAAATGATCATTACACAGAAAGTATCTGGTAATGATACAAAGTAAATTCAGCAAATCAAACCGTCTATTAAGTCGACATAATTGAAGTGTTTTCAATTTCATATTGAAGTTATATTACCAAGTAAATAACTTACAATATAATTAACGTAGAGCCAGTGTTTACGTGTGTGTTGTGCATTCAATTGAGAAGTGCTATCTGGAAGATAGCAACACATCCAAAGAGCTTTTTTGAGGGGATTGGAGATTTCAACCAGCCAGTTACTGTTAGCTGTCCTGCTTCATTTGCAGAGGGGATTCTATAGGTTGCTGATCAGGTTATTCTAAAGCGACGCTAAGGTCAGTGTTTGTTTAATAACTTTTACGAACAACTTTTGGAATACTTCAAGAATATTTAAATTGTGTATTTAATATTAATGAACTTGTATTTAGAACTAAGAATTACTATTAATTATCTAAATTTTAATAGTGTTCTGAGTACTCGGCGATTTTAGGCAATTATATTTAGAAATTATATCTTTTGGATTTAAGCTAAGATTGGGAAATGTAAATTAATGATTTTGGATGTTAAATATTGATTAAAAGTTATCCAAAACAAACTAGACTATCCTTACGTCATTGAAAATTCAATAAATATATCTGAATGTCATTAAGATATTTAGAATATCAGTAAAAGACCTGAAAGTAACTATAAAATTACTTTGTAGTAATCAAATATTGAAACAAACAGCTATACTTGTTATTACGAAGCACCATTCAGCTGAGGATAAAGAGTATTCATTTAGTTGTACTGACTAGCCGGCGCAATATTTAAAATAATTAGAAAGATATACCATGACAATCTTTGTATGTCAAATATTGACATTTGTGAGGTAAGTTATTATTTTAATTTATCATATAAATAAGTAATTCAACAAACACCTCAAGTGGGGAGTTATATTACAAGCTTAAATTTCAATCAGTAAATGCATTGGAAAAGAGATGCCAGTATTAATAATTGAATTGAGTAAAGAAAGCAAAGGGCAAAGATTGCTTTTCACAGGGTTAAAGTTGAAGTCCAAATTAATTAAATATTAGGTTTGTGCAGAATGCATAGCCGAACCGAAAGAAATGAATAGCCACAAAAGGGTTTGCTATGTGCAGGTCAATGAAGCGTAGATTTCAATATAGCTAAGCAGGTAAAATTGTGAGCAATCTAAAAATGGTATAGGAAGCCAGAAGAAAATAATAATACGTTGCAAAGAGTAAATTAGAAAATCAGGCAGCAAGACATGAAAAGCAAGTGAAAAGCAGACAGAAGGACATGAAAATCAAGTGAAAAGCAGACAGAAGGACAGGGAAAAGCAATTATTAAGAAATGAACGCCATAAAATAATCAGTGCAATTAACGTGAGTGAAATAGAGCAGAGTAAATAATAAAACGTGTTTGTGGCGCAAAGAGACCTTTTAAAATTAAGAAATGGATAATATTTTAGTTATAAGAAATTTGTAAATATAATTTGTAATCAAATTCATTCCCATAATGTATTTAATTTGATCAAAACCAATTTCCGGTATCTTGGTAACCATAGTAATAGATAGGCGAAGATAAAAACAATTGCGAGATTTAGTCGGCGTTCCTTCTGACGTCATGTAACAAATTAATGCCTGAAACAAACGACAATAATAACCGCCAAAGCGCTACGATTTGAATAAATAACTCTGCGAATGTTCACAATGTTTGATTATTTTAAAGTCAACAACGCTGACTGCAGGATACGAACCATTTTGTAGGTTTTGACATATTGCATACAATAACTACTGTGTATTGAAACTAATTAGGGTGCACAGTGGCGCACCAGATAAGTAAAAATTACAATTTATTGGGAATTCACCCCTGGAAATAGAGTTAATTGTTCTACTGACCTAGCGTTTTGATAATAAATTTCAGATAAATAAAATACTTAAAGGGCATACTACCATTTATTTTGGATCAAGTAAATAAAAATATACAAAACAGCATAAAGTTTTTAATCAGTCTAAAATTAAATTAATTTTGATAAACACCACAAAAGTGAATTAATAATTATTAGAACAAACCATAGCAATACCTATAGAAAAAACATTTCATCTGGAAAATCTACAAGCAAAAATAAGTTGATTTGGACACACAAGATTTTTCATACTATTACGTTGCTCTCGTAATTATACATCTCCTTGAAGGGAGCAGAACCAAATTGAATTTTTTTTTGTATATGTTAAGATACCAACTAAATTCTCCTGCTGTAATTATGCTACATGGTTCAGAAATGCCCATGTATGGGTATTCAAATAAAAAGCTCAAAACTATGTTATTTGGAGATGTTTAATAAGCAATAACAAACTTTTTTGTTGTAACTCAAACTCAAGCAACACACAACCTTTATTATATTATAGGAACATAAATAAACATTTAAATATACTAAAATTCTCTGGTCTTCGATATTAAAAAAAACAAATGAGCTGTGACGTCAAATTTCAATATTCTCATCTATTTTCGAGTGTATCTTGAAAAGGGATCTTTGATTTCTATTTCCTCATCATATTATCTTCGAAAAGCTGGTCGCATAATGTGTAAAACATTAGTACCAAAATAAAACACACTGTGCAGTGCAGAACAGAGTGTAGGTATTATATTTTTTTCAAAATATGAATTGTAATTGACCCTGATATGAAGTAAAATTCGATTTTAAATTAGCGGGGTAGCAATCGAATGACTCAAATAATAAGTTGGAAAGTTTCTGCGATTATGAGAATATTTCGATGAGTATGTACGTTTGAACGAAAAAATACTATATGGAAAACTCCCATTAATAGTGCGCAGCAGGTTGAGCACATTATTATTGGCGTTATAGTTTTCAATTTGCGATTGTATAATTACCGAAAACTAATAAATACATTGGTATAATGAATAAAAAAGATAAAATTCGATAAACTAATGCCGTTATTGCCCAATAAAAATATTTTGAACGCTTTATGTTCGAGATCGATTATGTATGACACTGACATTGACATTGTACACATCTGCAAATAGCATTTACTGTACTAGCGCCCTGGTTTATTTTTCCGTAATAGCATTAAAAATTTAAACGTGAAGTGAAGGCAGCATTTTAATGCAGAAACATCCATTAGAGTTGATAGTAATTGATACTTACGGCTTAATGAAAACGTGGGGCATTAATGAAACTTTTGTCGAAAAATTTCACTGGGGAAATGGGTTATGTGGTAAAACACAAATGAATTGGAGTTAAAACAGCATTACCCTTACTGGCGTTTAAATGTGCCGACTTTAAAATTATTTCATTTGTGTGTATGTGGAATATTACAAAGCTATATTTTTAAATAATTATATTCCATTTTCAAACCATAATTTTGTTTATTGGTCCTCGATAGCGGCCGTAATATGACTGTTATGACCCGAGAGTCTATAAAATTGCAAGTAGTATAACAAGCACCAAAAATATAGTATAGCAACACCAACAATCTGCATAGTAGTCATAACTTATAACACATCAAAAATTCGCAGTAGCATGTAACCAAAATACTGAATGTTTAAATTTTGTACATTTTGAGAACCAAAATAAAATAAAACGTTGTATGTACCACTTGCCTAATCACGATTATAGGGAAATTTAAAGCTCTCGGCTTCACGTTGCGCTTTAAGCATTCCCTCGTGCTATAATCTATTGTTTATGCCCTTAATACATAAATAACTATTAGAACTGTATAGTTACAGTTTATATTTATAATAACTGATTATAAACAAAATTCATTCTAGTTTGAATAAATAAGAAATGAAAATGTGGTTAAAATATTTTTCAGTTTGCACTTTAAGTTCTTACTTTCTAACATTAAGTATAGTAATCATGGTTTTTTCCGAACCCGAAATTTTTGCAGAAATATTTGTTTTTGTATTTCTTGATTCAGAAAATGTGGTTTTTGAAGTGATGTTTGTTTGTGAGTCGGTAAGTCTGTGAAGCTGTGAGTCTGTGGGTCTGTGAGTCTATGAGCCTGTGTCATCTCTACAGCTCAGACGGTTTAATCGATCGGTCTTAAAATATACATTTTTGTTTTTAATATAAATTCATTGACTTTTAGCACGTGTTGCATACAATATTTTATCTACGACCTTAATTTTACCGTTATTAATCCATGAATATCGATTTAACAAAGGTTTGCATCTACGACACTTTTAATTTATGTCATAATAAACAGTAGGCCATGCCGCGCGGGCGAATGTTTGCGAATGACAGTAGTCTAGGTCAGTTACGAAATGTAATTATTAATACTCCACATCTGACTGTATTCATTACATAACGCTTTAATTATTTAAAAAACACTTTACCTGTAACGCAAGAAGCAACTAGAATAACTTTACAACTTCACTTCCAATTCGAAATTGTAGTTTTATAACCTCACTTCACTTTTAGCACATGGGCTAAAAGTAAACAGCTGATTTCTTTAACCACAGTAAACTATAAAACGTCACTTTTAGTGAAACAAGCTAGCGCTAAAAGGCCTACTTTTAGTGGTGGTCGTAGATAAATTAAATTTCGTAGTACATAATCATATACAACTTTTGTTCAAAAAGCTTTTTGTAAAACATAAAATTTTTGTAGAAATCGCTAAATTAGATTTTTAGTAAAATTTTCTCTAAAATGCAAAAATTAATAGAATAATTATTTTTAAAACTGTCGTATATATTACGTAATTGTCCATAATTTTTCTTAAAAACGTTTTTTGTAAGAAGTAAAGTTTTTGAAAAACCGCAAAACTAAATTTTACAAAAGTCCAAAAATAACAAGAATAAAAATTTTGAAACTATTATAGTATATAAAAAAAATACTAGCAAGATGCCCGTTCTTCGTACGGACTACAAATGTTTTTTTCTTCTAAATCCTAAACGAATTCTAGAATGCTCCCCTCCTCTCTCACTCAATACGCTAAACTAACAAACGTTGCAAAACAATATTGTAGGTAAAAAGGAAACAATATTCTTCCAATAAAAGGTCTCCATAACCCTTCTATGCTTCATGTATCTCCTGGAAATGTGTATGTAATCGTCGTTCTCCTTATATAGATTGATAAAACTATAGGCTTAGTATAACAATGAGAATAAAAATTATAAATGTACTTATTAAATGTTGTATTCATAAATTGTAGCAACATACCAGGTTCCACCACTTAGAGGTGGAATTTCGGAAATCCTTCTATTTTATTCTAAACTGGGCACACGGAAAAAAAATCAATAACTTTAACCTCTTTTTTAACTTCTTTTTACTTTTACTCAATTTTTACTCCTTTCACATTGAAATTTAGAATAAAAACTTTAAACAACTTTTTCAAGATTTAAAAAACACATGTTCAAAAACCATGGTCATCAGGAACCACAGGAAATACGAAAGATTCTATAATTTACCCCTGAAACCAAATTCTCACATTTAGGAGTTGATCTGTGCACAATCCTGAATTACGTTTTTAGGAACTTGTATAGGTAATCTTTCTAAGTAAAACCAAATTGTTACATTATAGGGCCTTATGAAATATTGAGAAATTTGTATATGACAAAAAGAATGTCCTGACTCAATAAACATAGGAGATATGAAGGGTTCTTTGATTCACTCCCAATCCAGATTTGCACCTTTAGGAGTTGATTAGGAGAAAATTCTAAAATACGTTCCTAGGTATTTGCATTGTTAATCTTTGCAAGTAAACACCAAGTCGCTATCTCATCGGGTCTAAGAGATATTGAGGAACTCGTGAAAACACATTTTCCCCTTTCGAACCCCGTAGGGGTGGAATTTAAAAAAATCCTTTCAACCCATTTAATTGTGAAATGGAACTTCTAGCAAAAAAAAATAATAATTTTATCCTCCTACCCCTTTTCAGTTTTTTGTCCTTTTACCCCTTTAGGGTTAAAATTTTCAAATTCCCTTAAACTCCTTTCTAAATATTTTAAAAATACATCTATATGTCAAAAAATAATGTTCTAACTCAATAAACATAGGAGATACGAAGGGTTCTTTAAATCACCCCCAACCCAAATTTGCACCTTTAGGGATTGATTAGGAAAAAATTCTAAAATACGTTTCTAGGTATTTGGATTGATAATATTTTCAAGTAAACACCAAGTCGCTATCTCTTCGGGTCTAAGAGATATTGAGGAACTCGTGAAAACACATTTTACCCCTTTTCACCCCCGTAGGGGCCAAATTTAAAAAAATCGCATTTAACCCATTTTATTGTGAAATGGAACTCGGCAAAAAAAAATTAATAATTTTAACCGCCTACCCCTTTTCAGTTTTTCCTAGTTGTACTCCTTTAGGGTTAAAATTTTTAAATTCCTTTAAACACCTTTCTAAATAATTTAAAAATACATCTATATGCCAAAAAAGAATGTTCTAACTCAATAATCATAGGAGATACGAAGGGTTCTTTAATTCATCCCCAATCCAGATTTGCATCTTTAGGGGTTGATTAAGGCAAAATCTTGAAATACGTTTCTAGGTATTTTCATAGGTAATCTTTGCAAGTAAACACCAAATTGATATCTTATCGGGTGTAAGACCCCCTTAGGGGTCGAATTTCAAAAAATCCCTTCTTAGCACTACCTTACGTAACAAATTGAACCTTGCACCCAAATCTCAAGTTTCTAGTACCAGTGGTTTCGGCTCTGCGTTGATTGGTCAGGGTTATGACTTTCCTTTATATATGTATAGATTACATAATTATTTATAACTTTTGTCAAAACAGTTTTTGTGCTAGCACTAGTTGAAAAAATCGAAAAATTTAATTTGTACGTGCAGTAAAAGAAAGTCGTGTGGTGACCACACCTCACATTTTTATAATTGTGTTTCTGTTAATTTGCAATTATCATATACAGTCTGTTCTACAAAAAAGGCCCCGCCCTCTAGCTACTTTATTATTTATTTTAGACCGAATAAACCTGATATCAAATCAAAAGGCACATAAAAACCTACATTTTAACAGTATCAAATAATTTTTATCTTTAATTGTTTCAGAGTGGTGACGTCACATGCAATTTTTTTAAATGACACTGTATATATTTTTTTACATTTTCTGGTAGAGGTTTTTTTTTTCTTTTCAACAATATAAATATGTTTTATGCCCACATAAGAACATTTTCGAGAAAAATTAAAAAACTTTTTTATCGGTGGGAGGCCACGATACAAAACTATAAACAAAAGTGTAACTCAGAAAAACAAAACAATATTTATTTACAAAAGGGAACACAAAAAACTAACCATTTATAACAAATGTTCGATATGTAAACCATTATTGACAATACAAATTTGACATCATCTATTTACACTTCTTGCGGCGTTTATAGGCATATCTTGAGGAATGCTTTGGCAAGCATTTCTAATCCTTACTCTGAGATCATCAATATTTTCTGGTGATGTAACGAAAACAAGGTCCTTAAGGTGTCCCCACAAAAAGAAATCAAGGGGAGTTAAGTCTGGGGACCTAGCTGGCCTCTGAATTCTGTCCAAAATTTTCGTTTAGGAAATTAGTGTTTATAAGAGAATTATGGACAGACGCACCATCTTGTTGAAAAATGACGTTATTAAAATTCTGCAAGAGGCAATTGTTCCAAATATTTCTGTATGTAGTTTCGTAGAAACTGGTTGTATCTAACTGAATTTAGAGTTCCATCAATAAAGTAAGGTCCTAACAACCTTCTGTTTAAAATCCCACACCATACATTAACGCTAAATCTTCTTTTAAAGCTATTTTCTCTAATATTTCTCGTATTTTCTGTACTCCAATAATAGTGATGATTTCTATTAAATAAGCCGTTATTGGAAAATGTGCATTCGTCAGACCATAATATTTTTCTGTAAAAATTAAGATCCTCTTGCTGTCTGTTTACAAAGTAATTACAAAATTCAATTCGACGTGGAGGGTCATTTGCTTCTAAATTATGCACTAAATGTACCTTATTAGGCCAGTCGACAAGTACATTTTAGCGGGAATAATTCCGGACAAGCTGGAATAAATTTTAATCTGTTCTGTTGGGACTCAGAAAATATATATTAATTTTGCACCCCTTGACAGGTCCGGATTTAACCGCTATGCTTAAAAAAGGTCTAAATTTTTATATTTTTTCTAATATTAGTGAATATCTCGATTAGTATTAACTTTTGAGCAAAAAACGTAGTTATCAAAATTAAAGAAGAGTAAATTCTCTACAAAAAATGTTTTACACATTTCTGTCATATATTCGCTTGTTTCGAATTCATAGGCGTCGAAATATATTTTTTTTCGAGCATTTGCTTGTTACTTTCTTTTACGATAAAAGAAGTATTGGATTCACCCTAAAAATTCGAAATTGAGTTTTCAACAGATCTTCACGTTTTAAAGTGCCCTGAACCCAAAAAACATGTTTTTGTTCATTGCTCTGTCTGTGTGTCTGTCTGTCTGTGTGTCTGTTTGTGAACAGAATATCTCAAAACAAAAAGGAGGTATGACGTTGAAACTTCATATACATATAAGTTTTGTGTACTATCTAGATGCGACAGCAAGCTTTTGAAGAAAATCGCATAACCGGAAGTAGGTGTTTACTCTTGTGACTTTCCAGTTTTTTTGGATTTTTTCAAAAACGGCTCTAACGATTTTTTTCAAACTTTACAATTTTATTAAATTTTTAATGTGTATTGATGTGAGCTAGGCAATTTTCCAGTCGAATACCTCTAAAATGGGTTTCTTTTGTTTTCTTTTCCAATTTTTTTTATTAACTCCTATTTTAAATAGAACGCCCAGTATATTATTACATTCTTGAATTCAGCTTAAAATTTTAGAGAAAATTTGTCTCTTGAACTAACGCTCTATTTTGTATGGTTTCTGTACAAATTGCAATTTTTGAAATTTTTGACAAATGCTTGAATGTATGTACCTATGTATGTATGTATAATCGCTAACCTCGTTTTACCTTGCGGTGTAGAGGCTGGTGCTTTATGTGCTTGCATTTGGCGGTACAATGCTCAACTTGCCCCGGATTCGGGATACAAAGTTAAAGACGAAAAATCAAATTTTGGCTAATTATAAAATCACTATGAAAGGAAGTTGTGTGCGTGTATCACACCAGATTTTTTTTTAATTATTATTGACGTTTGATGCGACAAAAAATTCTTGTTCGTACTATATACGATTTCTATTACTCATGTAAAGAAATTATGTCGCTTCCACACCACCTAGAGGTAGAGTACTCGGAGCGGTTGTTTAAGTGGTATCCCCAATAGGCCTAATCCACTATTCCAACTTTCCTAACTTCAAGTTTCTTTTGAAGTTGACTGCTCATCATTTTTTTTGCCTATTTGATGTTGGTTGTTGTTCAATATCACTTTGACTTTCAACAATATCTGTCTCGTGTTCCGAATTTGCTTAATAATCTTGGGAATGTTCTATTGATTGTTCTAGATCGATATGCAAGTCCTCGTCGTCCTCTTCGTCGTCTACTTCGATCACGTCCACAGTATTCAAACAAGATTTGCCCTGACAGAAACCATATATTACTGAGCAATGAAAACCTACTTTGCGACAGCTACAAGATACATTACAACCTTTGGCGCATTTACAAGAAATTCGTTTCAGTAATTCTTGGGGAGCTGCGTCTTGTACAGTGGGAATGGGCATTAATCCATTCTTTGAATTTCTCCATCCCCACTCCTAAAGATGATTTTTCGTTTCCATACCATAGCTGGTTGTAAGTACGGAACGAGTGCAAGCGAGCTGCGTCTTTGGTTGGTGGTAATGATGCTAGATTTGGTAAACTTCTGTTAATAGATTGTACGAAACACTGGTATCTATACCTGTTCAATGATACACAGTGTTTTGATCCATACAGAATAAGAAGAAATTGTTCTCCCACTTTATCTATTTCCTCTGGGGACGCGTTTGGGTCTTTGAAAATTTGAACAGCCTTCTGTAAGTTTTTCCCTTTCTGTAGAAGTTTAACGAACTTTATTTTCCCCTGCCTGTATATTGCGGAAACAGTATCGCAGCCACTAAATGCATGCAGAAATAAATGTTGTCCCTAATTGAATCATCCGGAATTACTCCGCTAACAGCCATTTTAATAGTATTTTACAGTAGAAGTCCGTTAGGATAGCCTTTACTGCCGAGCCAGAGAATTTGTGAGACGAGCTCGAAGAGCGAGTCGAATAATACTGGCGAGGCAGTAAAGGCCCTAACGGACATGTATTGTACAATAGTTTTTGTAATACCTACATACAATTCCGTCATATCTATATTTTTCTAATTTATTTTCATCCAAACGCTAGGTTTGTGTAATGACATTTTAGAATGATTGAGAGTGCGTAGAACGTTGCAACTGTTGTTTATAAATGTCAGTTATTTCCAATTTCGTGTATGGTGTAAGCAGTTTTAAGTTGTAACCAGCTCATAACTTATGACATCTGTAGAAAATGATGAAGATATTCCTAAAGACGTTAAGATTCTGAATGAGCAAGTTAGTTTAGCGTATGTTCAGGAGTTATAGCAGTTTTTTGCGCCTTCTTCTATGTGGAGTTGAAGGCTAGCTTGCTGCTGGATTTGTGTGACAAACGTCACTTTGACGTTTGGCACACAGTTTAGCAGGCCGTGGTCTTTACGGACACTTTTTACGGCCGGGCCGTAAAGAGGTTGCTTACGCAGTAGTAAACAGTCCTTAAAGAAATATTTAACAAGTAGGTATTACAAAAAAGACTTATCGACTGGCCTATATATGGTTTTAAATCATGTGTTTTTAAAATGTGTTGTACTGTACTACATGACACCTGAAGATTATGTGCAATATCTCGTGTTGAAGTATTTGCATCTTGCTCTACACTTAACAAAATATCCAACTCCAAATTTTCATCTCGTACTTGGCGGTCTCTCTTTATTTTTTTTAGGGAACCCGTATTCCTTAACGTTTCTTCTAATTTACTAAATTTTTGCCGGAAAGGGGCCTGTCTATCGGGATACCGTGTTTGATAAATACGCAAAGCTTCCGCACTATTTTTCCTGCATTCAAATAATACTTGCAACATGTCAACCATTTCATTGTTAGTAAACCTGGCCATATTTTGATTTGAATATTAAAGCACAAGAGTATAATACAAGAAAACACTTTAGATTATTCTGAAATCTGACAGTTAAAGCGTTTGTCTACTATTTGTTTTGTTTTTCTGAGTTACGCTTTTGTTTATAGTTTTGTATCATGGCCTCCTACTGCAAAAAAGTTTTTGTAATTTTTCACGAAAATTTTCTTATGAAAGTGCATGAAATATTTATATTATTGAAAAGAGAAAAAAAAACCTCTACCACAAAATGTAAAAAAATATAGACAGTGTTATTTAAAAAAATTGCATGTGACGTCACCACTCTGAAACAATTGAAGATACAAATTTTTTGATTGTGTTAAAATGTAGGTTTTTATGTGTCATTTGATTTGGTATAAGGTCTATTGGGTCTAAAATAAATAGTAAAGTTGCTAGAAGGCGGGGCCTTTTTTTTGTAGAACAGACTGTATACTCGGCTCAGCGAACAAACAGAGTAGACGTAGAGTATGCAACCTAAATTAACAATTACAATGCTGCTTGGATGATATTAATCATAGTTAACATAAGATCAGAGCAAGAACACTATACTAAGGACACGCAACTCCCGTTTCGAAGCGGACCGCTAAAAGCTGACAAGTAAGGCGGCCGTGGTGTACAATTATTCATTCACAAAACTCGTGAACTGTCAATGTCAAACATTTACTGAGTGTAACTGGAAATTCGGACCATGTTTCAACAATTAATAACACACTTGAAATACACTCCACTGGATTAACAATCGTAAACTGACTTTTAACCGCGATTACAGGTTGATTTAGCTCGCTTCCAACTCTCGAACGGCAGTACACGCTGTCGACAGCGCCGCGACGGCTGTCCCCGACATAAGAGCCGCTTTTATATACAGCCGTCATAGGAAGTTGCATCTCCTTAGTATAGTCTTCTTGGATCAGAGATACTAGTAATTCTGACAAAAAAAAATTCTGTCAATTTTGAAACATTATCTGGTATACTTGTGCTTCATAGTTTGTGATTTTTTACTTTATTTTTTCGTTACTTAGCCGTTATTATTGTTCCTGTTACTTCTTTTCACGTTATTTTATACAGTATTTTCAATTAATTACATACGCACAAATTGCATGCTGTTTGAGTTGGTCGAAGTTTCTGTTTGTATCATAACCTCTACAAATTATATATGTCAGCTGAAATTATGTCTAATTATAAAAACAGCTATCTATTATTCTTTAGTTATTGTTATTAAAATACTGATCCAGCCAGCTTTATAATACGTCATTTGGGTTGTGTGCTCATTAGTTATATCCCACGCAGGGAATATTGCAAAACTATTCCTCGAAGAAATTTCATCCTTTGTATGCCACATTATTCCTTTTTAAAGAGTTTTCAGTTTTCATTCTGAAATTTCTTGTATATTCTTCCCGCAAATACTCGACATTACACTTGTGCAAATACCTGGGTATTACACTTGTGCAAAATATTCGCTGTATTCCACTCTGATTGGTTCAAATTTTGAAAATTGATTGATCGGATTGGTTTATATTATCTGAGGGGAATAGTCTACTCTACTTGTTTGCTGCGCCGAGTATAATAGAAGAGATAAATGACAAGAAACTTTTTGTCTCGAGTAATAACAAATTTCGGAGAAGAATGATGCAAAATCCATTCCTAACCAAAACTTTTTGTTGGCATATTACAGCTTCTATAAATGTAATTAATTGTATTGCCCATGGTTTTAAGAGCACTACTGTAGTTATTTTTCATAGAGACGATCCACATGTTCCAGAACGATTACAGCTCAACATGATAAAGCTCCGAATCTTGCTTCGTGAACGATTCTTAATATTTGACAACAGGAGCCACAGAATATAAAATAGGTATGGAGTAAGCAGGCCGTTTTTACTCTCCGAGGCATATTCAACAAATAAAAAGTGTTAATTGATTAACAAGTGGTATCTGCCTTTTCTTTATCAATTTTTAATTCTTCGTGTTTTAATAGTTAATCAATTTTTGTATTCGTTCATAATCATTAATTCATTTGTGTCGAGTGTCAAGATGAAAGTAATGGGGCCATTATTAAGAAATTGGACGACAAAAGTCCGAATGGGGTCTACAATGGGGTTTGAACTTCACGTCTTCCAAATGATAAATCAGACGCTCGCATCTGACTCAACGACCCAAACGGTTATCGAGTTTATTTGAACATAAATAAATTAGTGTTCGTCGTAACTCTGAGAAGCCGGATAGCGTAGTTGCTACATCGTTAGATTTGCATTAAGCAACTCCTCGATTCGCATCCCCCGCAGGGCGATTTTTAATCCGCAGCCTTGACGATCGATATCGAATCAGTTCACAGTTGAGCACCCAACTAAATAAATATGCTCTACTCAGAACCACAGACCTAAGAGATGGAGTAGCAAGGGCAACATCTAACAAAAACATACACCTGGTACAATGGTTGCTACGCTAGCACAAAAGACGCGCCACAACTAGGATTGCCAACTTTAAAAAATCTATTTCCGGGTTTTCGGAAATGAAAATCCGGGACAAAAGCGCCTCAGGCGGGACGCAATAATTTTTTTTGTATATATTATTTTAATTTAAATTTAGAAAATTGTAATATACTTAGGGAACCTTTTCTTGTAAAATTTGGCAAAATTTACTAAATATACATTTTATTTAACAGTAAAATGTTTTATTATTTTGTTTAATTACATAATTATTGTAGTCTATTCAAAAAAATTTAAAATTATTACTAAAACAGTAAAACCTAATAAACGCCGAATCGCTTTTAAATTTTTTATTGCAGTTATATAAGTGGACTAACGTAATAATAGAACATCATCAAGAACGCAATACAATTCTCAACAAACACAAAAAACTAAGATTTATCCTTTACATGAAGTAAATTTGTTATCCTACAAATTGGCAAACACAACTACACTTTAAACTAAACCGTGTCGTTACTTTATGTTTTAAAATCCTATTTCGTTTGCGATTTTTTTTTCCTTTTACAATTGTCTAAATGAAGAAATTTTATAGAATACGTAAATTGGACAAAGAAAAATCTCCTCATTTCGACATCTCTAAAAGAACATTTATAGGATTTTTGTAACAGGTTAGAGTTTCTAGAAGCCATGTAAATAGATATTAATTATAATTGAAAAATATTTCTACTAAAAAGCACCTTGCATAAAAAACGCAAAAATTGTGCAAACATACTACTTTTCGGTAAATAATTAAAAATCTAAAGTAATTAACATTTTATATTATTTTCACCAATTATAAATCTTTAAAGTGTTCACATAAAAAAAATTAAATTTTAATATTAAGTCTTGGTATGTGAAATTTCGAAAAATATTTAAACAATTTAAAAATACATTTTTAGCTAAAGTTGAAAAAAATTAGGGGTTTTATGGTCTTCAGATTGTTCAGTTAGCTAAAAATAACACACTCTAAAAAAACCTCATTGAAATCTTACTTAAATAGCACTTTTCGGATTTTGACAATTTCGAAAAAACTCCATTTTCTAAATAAGTAAAAATCACTCGGTATATATGATAGGGGCTACGTAGGTTTTTAGACAAGCACAAATTATTGACGTAAAACGTTTTTTCGAAAAATCAAAATTAACAATTTTTCCCATATTATGCCGACTTTTTGGCGGACATTGTATATTAAAGTTGTTAAACGATTTCCGGGACAATTAGCGTCCCGCAAGGAGTTCTTGCGGGACGGGTATAAAATACCCTTGAATCCGGGACGTCCCGGAAAATCCGGGACAGTTGGCAACCCTAGCCACAACCTTGTAACTTGGAACAAGGGCCAAGTTGGCACTGCACCGCAAGACGCTAAAGCGTACGAAGCACCCGCCTCTACACCGATTAGGTAAAAAGAGGTTACCGATAACATAGACCTCGTAATTCTATTTCTAAAATATCGTGGGAGTTAATGAGTGTCAATCATCTCCAAAAGGCTCTCCCAATCTTCGAATTAAATCTTATACGTATAGCCGATTGTAGGCTGCTATAACTGATATCTGGAAGACTCAATAATAACTTTAAAATTGTTGTTGCATAAAACCAACCGCTCTTAAAAATATTTTTCTAGAATATTAATTCAAGAGCTTGTAGTTTGGCTTGTTGAAATCGAAATTTGATTTTTTTGGACACCTCTAAAACATAACACATAAGATATACATTTTAACGCTAATTGTTAATAGGCTGTGGAGTTCCGAAAAGGAAATAGACATACATTCAATACAGGATTATAATTTACTCAATGAAGCGTTTGGAATAGAATATGCCGAAATGCAAACATTTTTTTATTCATGATATAGGTTTCCATATGCCTAATTCCGCCTATGTGTTAGGTATGCTGTAAATGAATAGGTATTTGAACAGGTTACGTAAGTGAGATTCTTATTGCATTCTATTATCAACAGAAGTATGATATCTAAAAGATGGTTTTTATTTTTTTTTGTCGTTTAGAACTGTGAAGTATTTCATGTTGTGGTATTTACACTGAGCTTGAGTAAATGTAACCACTAATTTATTTACAATATTATTACAAGCAAAAACATTTTTGCTGATGTAATCAAACAATTAACTAATTAATGTTATGTAATTATCTGTGGAACATCACATTTTGCCCACCTGCTACAAGCTTTCAGCTTGCACACTATAACTATAGGCTAATTACGTATGTTTGTTTTCAGCTGCTAAATTAACGTTATACTTCTATGTACTGAAGCTCATTAAAGTTGTCTGACGCCTTTCCTAAACGCAAATGTTAACTAACGAGTATTCCCAAAATAGCAACCTTTAGTAAATTTAGCTTCCGTTAAACTTTCAATCCTAGTTGCTTAATAGCTATAGCAGCATATTTTTTTGTCGAAAATCTTCCAAAATATGGCGCTACATGATAGAATTAAAACCCAGCTATTGCCCATTTACTTGACATTCCATTGTTAAACATGTTCTTGACGAATATCGTGTTTATCACATTCTACCGCAATTAAGACACGAAAATCTGAAACAGCAAAAGTAAGATTACTCAGTCAAAATCAATCAAAAAATGCAATTGTAACTTTTGTGTTTTTGCACTCTACTGCTTTTCCATTATGAAAAACATTAATAAATGAATTGAAAATAATAAATTTGAAATTTGAAATGCTTAACCAATATAACGTACGTTAAAAAAAACGTTATCGAGAGGGCTTTGACCTAGATTTTGTCTTAAAACTGCATGTCGGTGATTATTACATCGCTTTACCCAGAATTCAGCGCCCTGCGTCACTTGAGTTGTCAGTTGTCAATGTGAAGTAAATTTTGATTATACGTGTGTTTTTAAAAAACCGCTATCAAGTGAACTAGTGCCAAACAGTAATTTTTGAAAGTCATGTCGTAACTTATTTTATGGATTACGTATTAGTAGGAGAGCTGGTGATATTTTTTAGTGATCATCTAGTTAAGGCGTATTTTTTGAGAGAATGTTGCTGGAGGCATGTATAAGTGTCATCTGTAAGGATTCTTCTTGATAGCGGTATCGGAGGGAGGCAGAACACCCCCAATTTTCACTGTAGGTATATGTCAAATTCGAGGTTAGCAGGTTAGCTTTTGCGTCAGTCTGTGTCAAAAATGACGCAAAACCTAACCTGCTAATTTATTGCTTAATAATTCATATTATTCCAGACATTTTATTAGCGTGTCATTTACAGATAGGGTGCCTTGATGTTAATATGACGCATTAGTTCTTTTAATACGTACAGTAAACAGTATGCTAAGTACTCAATACTTTTTTTTATTGAATATGGTAAAACTTGTTTTTTAGGCATTTTATTTTACGATTTTTTTATATTTAGATGCTACTGGTATTATTCCTATAGTTTTTACAAGGCGATCTACTTAAAAATTGTAAGTTATGCGCAACTTACGGTTAAACCAGACGTCATATTAGATACTATAGGGGTACTTCCATTTTGCTTAGAATAGCGAATACTATAATATTGCTGTGATATTCATTTGTACGTTGGAGACTTTTACAAGTTGATGTGATGAGTGACTAACAAAGTTTCATTTGCAAAACGAAAATTGCTGACACAGACAGATTGCCTTGTCGTAGAATTTATTCGACTGTTATAAATAGTCACATTTAAGGCATAAGTTTATTTCATAAGTAAAATTTAGATTCTTGTAAATAGTAGTCACATAACTCATAGATAATTTAAGTAAAGTACACATGCAAAGTGCATTTCACACACAGTATAAAGCTATTAACTTACGTACAATTAAAATTAGAGTTGTTACAAGCTAATTATTGCAGCATGCATTGCATTGCTCTATGAGGAGTCCGTGCAAACTATAAAGTAGGTACTTGGAGGTGGTATTGTTGGACATATTGGAGCCTTCATCCACTATCAGAGCCGTGGGGCTATTCGATTTCGTGCGAGATTGCAGTATGCAAAGTTTACGTCAATCTATGTCGCAGATCTCCTTGAAAAATCCCCCTTGTAGATAACATTCACACACGCACAGTAGGGCTATGGAACCAACTCTCAGACAGCGCGTCTGGGTTTTGTGTGGGTCAAAATTCAAAACATTTGTGTTTCGAAATGTTCTTAAGACAATGGTACAATTTATTTCATGTATAGATGTAAGGTATTTGTGTATTTAGCGTAAGCATCTTTTTAATTTACGATTAGATTTTGTTTTAATTTATTTTGGGCGTCACTTTGCAATTGTTCTGAAACTGATGTCAATTTCAGCTAATTAATTGCTTTAGAACCGTTTGTTTTTCTAAGGGTGTAAGAGGAAAGGAAATCGAACTTCCGGGGACTTGATAATTTTATTTCAAAGGGGAAACCTTGCTCCGCTCTAGTCTATTTTTAGGGGTTAAATTGATTGTTTGGATGTGACGTAATTTTACTTGCCTCGTCTGAAAGATGAAGGAAGTATTGTAATCACAAAAAAAAATCACCTTTCGAAATTTCTTCGGATCTTCACGTTTCAGGGTCTCTAGAAGTGTTCTCAATTCCGTCTGTCTGTGTCTGTCGGCGGTATAACTCAAAAAATATTTGTCGGCGGAAGACGATATTTTGCATATACATTTTATATATATTGTAATGTTATAATATACTCTACCACACCACGTTAATATTAATAATTTATTATTTAAGAATTTTCAAATGTTGAACTGAGTAAAAATCAGATGGTTCTAATTTTATTGCTTCAAATTAAATTGTATTATGCCCTCTCTTTTATTTTATCTGGCTGCAATTATCATTTAAAATATGCTAGCTCCGGTAAAGATTCAATTCTCATTAAAGGGTGGCTTCATGACAATTTCAATATTAATTTACTTAAAACGGCACGCCACTGTGTTCCCATTCGATTTTACTACGCAGCCGCGCAACTATGAACTGGTATCAAATGTACAAAGGGGTTCCTAACCTCGCATAACATGTCGTTTGATTCGCAAATTTTAACTTTTGTGAACGTTAAATCAAGTAAATATTCAAATAATCTTATTTTGTCGGTTCTAACTTCTTTTGTTTTAGTCAAAACCGGACCTTGAGTGTTAAACCGATGCCGCTTGGGTCGATTTCATTCGTTCTGGACACTTAACCTCACATTTTGGCTTTTAATTATAATTACTGGCAAAATAATTCTGCTATCGGCTCGGATACGCCTGGCCTCTGCTGCTTTCTGTGTTATCTCGCTGGTACGTAAATTTCCGGCTCCTCAAGCTATTATTTAAGTTGCTACAGTACCTTATATTGGTTTTGTGAACGGTAGCTTCCTCGGAGAGGCGCCTGAGTTGGAATTCCTCTGGAACTCGCTGTACCGGGTGTTGGAGCTGCTGGTCTCGCTGCTGCTGGTGCCCACGATGCTCTGCAACGTCCACACGGTTCTGCTTATTCTTTAGCTGGTGTCAAACCCGTAGCTGCCTCATCGGTGCCGATCGCAAGATCGGACGGCTCCACTTGGAAAACAACTTTTTGTCGTAGAAAACGTTGCCCACACTTGTATAGAAACTTTAAATTGCGCTGATTACTGTGGTATGATTTATTTTCATATAAGTTAATGATAAATAGGAGAAATCTTTAATTAAACACAGAGCAAATTTAGGTGTGACATCAAATAATTTATTCAACTGTTTCTCTTTTTTTTCAACGATTATAAACATTTGCCTATCTACTACTACTTTACAAAGACATTCGATCGTATTCTATTAAAAGATGTGATTCAGATATGCCAGGAAAAGGAAGTACCCAACGACATAATAAAAATAATAAAATACTTAAACATGAATAACACAACAAAATTGCGAACACAAGAAGGGTACTCAAAAGATATACCTATTTGTACAGGAATTCGCCAAGGAGATAGCCTGAGCCCATTATTATTTAATCTCATAATGGACAAAATAATTACAGCAACAAAAGCTACAAATAGAGGATATAGGCTCAGTATAGGAGAAATTTCAATAGTATGCTATGCCGATGACGCAGTGATTGTATCAGAAAATGAAGACAATCTGCAGCGGTTACTACAAACATTTAAAAATGAGGCTGAAAAATATAACATGACAATATCGGTGGAAAAAACAAAAAGTATGGTTATAGCGAAAGAACCCCGAAGATGCAAGCTAGTATTGAACGATAAGAGTATTGAGCAGGTGATGACATTCAGATATCTCGGTGTAGAAATATCTAGTTATGGGAATTTGGCAAAAGAGGTATCTGATCAAGTTATTAAAGCCTCATCAGTGTCGGGATGTTTAAAAGACGTAATATGGCGAAACGAGTTTCTCAATTTAGATAGTAAAGTGCGCATATACAAATCATGTATAAGACCTATCATGACCTACGCAGCCGAGACAAGACCTGACAATAGCAAAACGAAAAATCTGTTAAGAAAGAGTGAAATGAAAACATTACGCATTATAACAGGGAAATCATTGCGAGGCCGAATAAGGAATGAAACCATCAGAGACACATGCCAAGTCCAAGACATTGTGCGATGGGTAAGACAGCGTAGGCGACAATGGAATGAGCACATAAACCGCATGGGCAACAATAGAATAGTACGAATAGCACGAGATGGGAAAGTTCGAAGAAAAAGGCTACCTGGAAGACCATTAAAGAGGTGGAAAGAAAGCTGGCAATCCACATCACAAGACGGATAGAAATGCTGGAAAACAAACAGGCCTTAAGGCCTAAAAAACGATGAAGAAGAAGAAGAAGCATATCTACTAAAAAATTTACAAAAACCGGATATTAATTAAGTTCAAATACAGTACATTTTATATTAATTATTATTAACAGTAACTAAAACTACTCAACTCTTATAAACTAAATTACTGTGCACATTGGTTCAGTCTTTAATTGTCTGTTGGCGCACTGCACTTGTTATTAAATGTTCTTATTGTTTATTCACGTATGTTTATTGACTCACTTCCTTTTAGAATGTTTGAATCTCATGTTTGCTTTGCACCAAAATTTTAAACAACGCTTAACTGTCTATTTTTCTTGCATATTTTGCCAAGTAGAAATATGGACTTGGTAATTTATTCTTATAGTTATTAATTTGCCTTATTCATTTGCTCTATTGCAATATTATCATTCCTTTGCCTCATACCGTTTTATAATCGTTCACAAATTGTATTTCATATTGGCTAAAATGAAATCTATGTTTCATACCTGCACGTAGCAAACCTCTTTGTGTTAATTTGACTTTATTAGGCACTTTATTCTGCCAAATATAAGAATTACTTTACTTTAAACTCAGATTCCAAACCTGTGAAAAGCCAGCTGTCTCCTTAGCGTTTCTAAATTCATCCATTTATTTGAGCACAGGCATTTCAAACTTGTCAAATGCATTTACTGGATTATAATTATAATGATTTTAACATTGCGGCCAGATACAACATCTCTACTCTGTGCTTAATTTACTTTTTATATCGCACTGCAATCAGAGCAGGGGAGTAGGGCCCAATACCATCACAATATACCTGGAATAAAACTGGAAAAATTTCAGACAAATATAATACATGGTGAGCACCTTCAAATAATAAAATTTTGTTTATTTTTATTTAACTTAGTAATAGATACAAGTAATAATTTTTACATAGTGCAGGCTTTATTCTTACCAAAAATGGGAGCCAATAGATACAGAATAAATTTTTACGATACAAAAAAGAGGCACAAATTAGCGCGTTACTATATATAGCTGCAACGCAAGAATTCGAAAGGTCGGTGATTCGTGGCGCAGGTAGAAATTGCCCAGTCCCTTACAATATCCCACAAAAAGGTGGGGCTGCACACGCGTCGGCCTGCCGTTCGAATACGACCGGTCAATTTTTTTTTTATTTGAAAATGTATTTAATTTATTAGAAACGTGAAGATATTTTTACTCCTAACTTAAGTTGATTTTTAAAATTATTTAGTGTCACAATGTCGACAAGGGAAGTTCTGGGTAAAGCGTTTTACAGATTTTTTTATTTGTTTGTGGGTTATTTACTTACGTTTAATTGGGTGCAATTTATAAAACTTATTCGAAGGAATTTGGTTTTGGAAGAGTTTAAAGCAATGGCAATCTTGGATAGAATTGGGACGCAGCGGCGTGCGGTTTGCAGATTGCAGAAGGTTGTTGTGTGGAAACGAAACCTCAAACCTCAAAAAGTAAGAAACAGATGGAAGTTGTAGAAATTGATGTACTGAGAAGTATAGTTGAAAAAACAAGATACGACAGAGCGAGGAATGTAAGCATAGGGAAAGCATGTAAAATTGAAAATGTTACTGATGGGGTATCGCACAGAAGAAGGGAATGGAGAGTGGAATGAAAATATTGGGCGACCAAAAAAAATGGTGGGGCAACGACATCTAATAATATGACAAAGAACAGGCTGTCAGCCTATTTTAGAAGAAGACAGTTATTTCTATACTTTTGCCCACTGAATCGTATTTAGCGATTTCTCGGAATCACCCTGCACTCGGAATTATGTCTGGGGTAGTATCTCATCCACGCAGAATAGGTACCACTATTGCACGCATCTTAGCGACTCTCCAAAGTTGAGAATTTATACGGATAAATTCTCTCAAAAATCGAGCGACAAGCTACCAAAATATTACAAATATGATATCAACATTTGTATCAACATTTATTTCAAACAAACATATTGTTAGCTAACATATCCCGGAAGACGGCAACGGTGTTAAATTCTTAAACTTGTATGTAGAAACATCATCACTAACCCCCGAAAAGTGCATAAATTCTATAATTTTCAGAAACTAATGCCATATTTTTGATGGAATAAATTCGAAATTTGATGTCGACGCAGTCTAGATGCACCTTTCAAGCTAGGCTACTAGAATATAATAGCTATCATGAGAAGAGAAACGATGATATTTTGTAATATTTCAGACCGCGAAAATGAGTACTTTTGAGCAGCTTTAAAACAGTCTTAACATACCAAGTTTCGGTGCAGACGATGATATCGAATCTTTATCGATACATCTCAAGAAACCCAACGAGCTCTTCGTAATGCTTCTCAAAGCTTCTAATGTTGAAATGTATTATTGTTAATTTTTTATTTGCTGTAATCTCGGTCAAGAATTCTTCATTACATTTAAAGCGTGGGGTGTTTACTTTGAGATCATCAAACTCTGTAACGAAGTCGAAAACTCTGTGATAATTTGATATTACAATGCTTAACGGATAGCATGTTCTGGAGATTATGTAATCTTTCCTCGATTTATAGGACAAGCAAACATCTTCAGCATTAGCCGCATGATGTGTGTTTCTGTTTATCTTGAACCTCTTGTTAGCATTTTCGCAGTTGATACTACACCTGTGTTCTTCTCGTTTGTCTTTTTTACTACAGTTTTTCGATTCGTGCTGGCCTGTGCAGTACTGACCTCGCAGTTTTGCCATCCAATAAACACTCGTTTTGTTATACTGGTCCTTGCATATACGCTTGCATTCACCTCTACATACCCCGTGTAGGTGCATTTGCTTTCGATCGACACAATATTGTTCACTTTCACAACCAGGTTTTCGATTCCATTGCAGTTTTTACGTGTTAAGATTTCTTCAAACTCGTCGACTTTGTATTCATCATTAATTCCCACTATTCTTATGCAAGGATTCAATAGCTTTTCCTCTTCTATGGCATATTTGGCTCCAAGACGATGGTTGATTTCTTGTTTCATTCGTTCCACTTCCTGTTTGCTGTTGCAGTTGACCCTTAGTCCTCTATCGTACATTTCTTTTACGTTGACGATGTTGATGTCTATATTTTTGTTGGAAATGTTTTCTATGACCTCTCTGAAGGTCAATTCTGGTTTTTGAACTTTCTTGGATTTTGCGTAGATAGAAGGAATCTTCGCTCTTTCATCTCGGAACGCACTCCTTGCATTCCCTTGTAGTCACGTCAATGAATACATAAAACAGGCAATCTTCGGAAGTCCTCAGGAACAGCTCCGATTTTAATTTATTTTAATTTTGTTTTTTTGATATTACTTATTTGAAATCAGAAACCTTTTAAAGCGGGGACGAAATGATTTATATTGTTTAAACAATATGTATGATAATTATGTAGAATTTTTTTTTTATACCATATCTATTGAAAATGAGGAAAAAAGAGATATTTATGATATGTTTTCATATTACTATTGAATATAATTGTTATATATTAATATACAGTGTGTCCCAAAAACTTTTATACAAATGGAGAAAAAGTTTATCATACATTTCACAAAAAAAAGTTCTTGATATAAAGCTCTGCATGACTTGTTGATCCATAATCAAGTACAAAATTTTTAAAACATTGGCTGATATACAGGATGAATCAAAATTATGATTTGGAATGAGAGTAAAATACGTTCAAACTGTAGTGGAGAGCAAAATGTTCATTGAAATTGTTATTAAGTAGCAAAAAATTATTAGATTAGCGATTTTCCCAGATAAAAATTATAAGATTATTTCAATAAATACGTCAGCAATTGTTAGATTAATGTGCAGTACGAAACATCGTAAGATCCCGTTCATAATAAGCTCCTGATTTTGTGTTACTCGTCCTTATTAAACACGTTCTAGATAGAGTGCTTTGGAATATCTAATAACTGTCAACAAATGTCAAATGCTACTTAATAACAATTTGAATGAACATTTTGCTCTCCACTACAGTTAGAACGTATTTTATTCTCATTCCAAATCATAATTTTGATTTTTCCTGTATATCAGCCAATGTTTTAAAAATTGTGTACTTGATTATGGATCTACAAGTCATGCAGAGCTTTTTATCAAGAACTTTTTTTTGTGAAATGTAAGATAAACTTTTTTTCCATTTGTATAGAAATTTTTTGGACACACAGTATAACAATTGTTTTCAATAGTAATATAAAAACATATCATAAATATCTCTTTTTTCCTAATTTTAAATGGATATGGTATAAAAAAAAATTTCTACATAATTATCATACATATTGTTTAAACAATATAAATCATTTCGTCCCCGCTCCAAAAGGTTATTGATTTCAAATAATATAAAAAACAAAATTTAAAAAAAAATCATCAAAATCGGAGCTGTTTCTGAGGACTTTCGAGAAAAAGGCTTTATTGACGCGACTATTGCTAGGGCTACACCCCCATAGCTTTGGATGTGTCCGCAATGCCCGGTGCTTATTTTTTCTGATAAACTGATGTTATTTTCGTCGCGAAGCTGATTTTTATCCTTGATCTCCTTGACTAGATCCTTCAGTAGATTATTTTCCGTAATTACTCTGTTGCATTCTTCACATATCTTATGTAGACACGTATAGCTGCTTGATCTGCGAGAAATACCACTCGGCATGATTAAACTCTCGCTTTCTTTCAGAGTTTCATCGTCATTTCCGTCTTCAGATCTACCTTTCTCGTTTTCTATATCGGCGATTTAGGATTTTAGAGACACTATAACTTTACGAAATACAAGAACATCATCATTTTGTTTAGAGGTTAGATTAGGTTCGCCACGCAGCACCTGTAAGTGAGACAGACAATCAACTCTTCTACTTACTTGGTGAGCTGTGCGCAAGCGTCGTTCGCCCGGTGGGGAAGTCAACCTGATGGTCAAGTTTAAAATACCCTTCTAAAGGCGACTTTGAATTCTCAGGCATGCACACGAGACGGGTAGTAATCAGAGTGAGACTATGTCGGCGCCGTAATGTTTTCGCCCGTTCCCAGACCCTACTAGCAATATAGAAATAATACATATATAGCTCTACCTTTTCAACTTCAAATTGGGACTAATCAATTGCAAAATGAGAATAAACAATTTCAAAATGAAATAAACAATTTCAATATCAGAATAAACAACTTTAAATTGTACTAATCAACTTCAAATTGAGAAAAGCTTTTTGTTAACGGTAGTTTTGGAAAATAACAATTACATGGTTGTGACAGGACGGAACACCAGCAACAACTAACAATAATTAGTTCCGTTCTGTCACAACCATGTAATGTCATTTTTCAAAGACTACCGTTAACAAAAAGATTTTCTCATTTTGAAATTGATTAGTCCCAATTTGAAGTTGTTTATTCTCAAATTGAAATTGTTTATTTCATTTTGAAATTGTTTATTCCATTTTGAAATTGATTAGTCGCAATTTGAAGTTGAAAAGGTATAGATTACTTTATAGACCAGACAAGATTTTGTGTCACAGGGACTTTAGCGACAAGCCGTTGGCGGCGCTGACCGGTAACCGTGCGTAAGGTCACTATATCAATAAGGTACCGCCATTTCATTCCTCGAGTGAGAATGTGAGAAAATTGTGAGATAAGGATAACAAATACAAATTTCCCAAGTGCAATAGGGAAGACACTACTTTTTGGTGATTTTCGTTTTGGTGTAATGGCACTTGTAAAGTGAGGAATCTGTTAGGTTATGTGTTTTTATCCCCAGTTGGAGAAAATTGTGCGACAAGGATAGATATAGAAAATCACTAATGGCGGTACCTTATTGATATAGTGACCTTAACCGTGCGCAGAGCCAGTAGATATAGAGAGTACCGCCACGTCCGCCATGTTTGTTCCTTTGTCATATGCGTCACTTTGAGGTTTTGTAACACAATTCCGTCAACGTGACATTATTGGCAATCCGAAATTTTACTTAAAATTGGCAAGACTGTAAGTCTATGTCAAATTCGAGGTTAGTAGGTTAGGTTTTGTTTGTTATTTGACACAAACTGATGGAAAACATAACCTGATAACCTCGAATTTGACATAGACTTACAGTCTTGCCAATTTCAAGTAAAAATTTAGACATAACTCAATCAGTCATTGCTGATGGGAACATGATGGCGGCATTTTCACGGTTCAAAGAATGTCGGTACTCTCTATATCTACTGGCCCTGACCGTGCGTAGAGTCCCTGTATATAATAGGAAAGACGAAAGAGTCGAGTCATTGGTGCAACCCATTGTGATTGGTTGGATCCACAAACCATGGGTACTTGAATTTTAAAAATAATATAACAATCACATTACATTTAAATTTGACATAAGCCTTATTTCAGGTTATTTTGATATGACTTTTGACGTTAGTTTAAAATTGTTCAACGTATACATAGGTATAACTAGTGACAAATAATTTATTCCTAAGCTAAGAGAACAACCCCGTGATCGGCAGTCTCTTATTCTCTATACAATGGACTAAACAAGAATTTTTATTATATTCATTTCCAAAGTGGAAAGTGGTGGAAAGCAAAGGATGGTTGAAAAAAATTGACAGCAAATCTTGAATTCACATTACTTACGACGTTTATGAAACTGGTTTCGTACATGATCAATGTCTATGTCAAACATAAGAGATTCACATTTTTAGACGAAGCATTTCAAAATCTCACGAAGAAAAGTTAGATGAAACCTAGCGGACCAGTATTGTGAATTAACATAACGTATACCAAAGAAATTCGTACAGCTTTTTATATTATATCATGTAGTGCTAACTAAAGATGGAACATGATGCATACAAGTGCTAAAACAGAGACACCAGGAACAAGCAAAAGTGAAATTGGGAAACCACAATGTGCTTTTAATTATCATTGAACTAAATGAATCTGTTTCATATTTTCAATCAATCTAACTTTGCTAGTTTAGTGCATTATTTACGAATTATGCAGGTTCCTAATTTATTCGTAAAATATTAATTTTAATAAAGATTTTTCCATGTTATTTCATGTAATGCAGATTAAACATGAAACGTGAACCATAGAAGTGCTAGAATGCAGACATAAAACGAGCAAATGTGATATTGGAAAACTATAGTGCTCCTTTAATTATTATTGGACTGAACAAATTTGATTTCTAACCAACCAGTTGACGTTGCATTCGTTAAGAATTATTATATTTATTGGTGAAATCTTAACTTTTAAGAGTAATGGTATAATTGTTGTAAACACATATTTGGTTTTGCTTTTTTTACACAATCCTTTTTACACCTTTGATGTCTTTCCTTTTCTCTGTTAATTATTTTGTTGGTAGATAAAATATTCAGTAGTTATATCTCTAGTGCATTCTGTATATTCGAGTATTTCTCGAGAACGCAAAGCGTTCGAGAGAAATACTCGAATTATACAGAATGCACGCGGGGAATATTGCAAGACTATTCCCCGAAGAAATGTCATTCTTTGTATAGCACACTATTCATTTATAAAGAGTTTTCAGTTTTCTTTCTCAAATCTCTTGTGTACCTAGCTGGTTTGCCCTTCTTCCGCAAATACTCGATATTGCACTTGTGCAAATACCCGGGTATTGCACTAGTGCAAAATATTCACTGTGTTCGACTCTGATTGGGACAAATTTTGAAAATTGATTGATGGGATTGGTTTATATTATCTGAGGGGAATAGTCAATAGATATCTGCACAGTACCAATATTAAAGTGCCAATACATTTTAACAACATAACTTTCTAATCTTTCAGTGTGAGTTTAAGTTCCCTTCATCTCAATTTCAACTTATAAATTGGTATAGGTACTGATGCAATACTCCAAATTTAAGGTTGTCATTACACGTAATCACGTAAATAACGAGTACATAATTAAAGTTCCAAGAATTCTGGAGGAAGTGTAACCGGAATCTTGTTAGAAACTGAAACTGAGAATGAAATTTTTGGCCAACTTTTGCCGTTTGACATATTGACATTTGTGTTTGAAATATTCAAGAAGACTATACTAAGGAGATGCAACTTCCTATGACGGCTGTATATAAAAGCGGCCCTTATGTCGGGGATAGCCGTCGCGGCGCTGTCGAAAGCGTGTAATGCCGTTCGAGAGTTGGAAACGAGCTAAATTAACCTGTAATCGCGGTTAAAAGTCAGTTTAACGTTGTTAATCCAATGGAGTGTATTTCAAGTGTGTTATTAATTGTTAAAACATGGTCCGCCTTTCCAGTTACACTCAGCAAACGTTTGACATTGACAGTTCACGAGTTTTGTGAATGAATAATTGTACACCACGGCCGCCTTACTTGTCAGCTTTTAGCGGTCCGCTTCGAAACGGGAGTTGCGTGTCCTTAGTATAGTTTGTTTGTTTGTTTGTTAATGGACAAGGTTTAGGCATGCAGAGTACCAGGTACCTTAGACACCGACTGCTGTGGTTATATGGTCAAAGTCCTACGTTCTTGGAAATATTAGCCCGCCATGTTAAATATACATGTCTGATGTAAAATCAAGTGGTTTTGATTTGTGGATCCACATGTCTCAACTATTTCTTATTATATACAGCGACTCTAACCGTGCGTACCGTGCGGTCTGTCGTCTGTCAACCAAGCAAGACTGGAAACCGTTCGAGTACGCATAGCACTGCTCGATCCAGACGAACACTGCACGCTGATTTAAATCTTGGTGCATTCCATTACCATGCCAATTATAAATATACGGTACCCCCCACCCAAGAAAAGCGCACTTTCGTGCTTTCCAAGAATACTTCGACACTCAGCATCACTCCGTTTCGCTAATACAATAAATATTATGAACAAGTTATTTATAAAAAAAACCCTTAAAAAATTTTTATATGCTGACGACCATACCTCAAAAGTTGATGTTGCCTTCATTTTCGGAGGACCTATCGTATGAAAACGAAGACTTCAGGAAGGTTCCTGGCGACCGGAATCGTGTACACATACGAACATACATACCCCGCACAGCACGTTTGGGCACCCCCCAATACGAGGGAGGGATCTTGTGGGCTGGGGTCTTCACCAAAAGATCCGCACAGCCGAGGCGGAGATTTGGTATAGTGGGTTCATTAGTCGGTTGGTACGAATTTTAAAGATATTTGACTCAGAGTGGTTTTTCGATATGAGGGAATTTCAATACTTTGTACACTTCGTGTCGAAGTAATTACTGTCTTCATCCAAGTGTGGTTATTTAAATCTATAAACGGGGCTGCGCCCGCTATTGCGCGGTCTACCCTATTCAATTTACTACCATTTTTAGGCCTATTACGTTGGGCCATTTCGTTCTGTTACACACCCCGCCCCTGTCTTCCCCTGCCGTCCACCTAACCAAAGAAGGGGGCGCTCGGGGCTTCACCCCTCTTCAAGGGGGCTCTCGGAGCTCCGCCCTCCTCCAAGGGGTCTTCGGGGCTCTGCCTTTTCTAAGGGGGCCCTCGGGGCTCCGCCCCTCTTCAAGGGGGCCCTCGGGGTTCTTCCCCTCTCTAAGAGGGCTCTCGGGGCTCCGCTTCTCTCCAAGGGGGCCTCGGGGTTCCGCCCCTCTCCACGGGGGCCCTCGGGGCATACAGTGTGTAGGTATTGTTCTGTGCTGCCAACTGTATCTGTCAGTTCTGTTGATTTCTGTCACTAGTCATTGTTGTTTGAAGTAAGGTACTATTAAGGCTTCCTTTTAGTTGGAAAAAAATATTTGCTTGAAATTTGCAGCAAGGCCTTATTAGTAGGCATCCAACTAAACGTTGTTCTTACCTCTCTGAAAGGGTTCACTTACTCCTTAGATAACAATCAGCAGACGTTATCTTGCATTTAACAACTTATGTTTCTTGCAGAAATCGTTTAGTGTATTGAAATCGTTTAGTTCTCGTTAATATTGATGCAGTTTTATGCAAACATTTATTTTTCTAGAATTGTCTCCAAACAAACACCTTACTAATTCTTATGCTATTAACATTTTTGTATGTCTAGGTATTTAACAAATATTACTAGATCTAATCTTATCAAAATAGCAAGAAATGCATTCAAATATTATCTATTTTTAAACAATTATGACTATGATAACACTAAATGAACGATAATCAATTATCACTAATCGATTGATCTCTATAATCAATTACTTAATTGAAAAAACTTTAATAAAACAAGATTCAGTTATATAATTACGTCAAATAAAAATTTACTGAACTAAAACGTATAGCTTATATTTTTTATGACCTACTCATATGAAATTATACATTACTACTACCTACTTTTTACTTTCCCATACCAATTAAGACCGCTACAATTTTTGAAAATTCCGACTTTAACGCCCGTTTATTCAAAAAGCGTTAATCCGATTGACATAAACTTTAAGTCCTTTAAAAGCCCTTATGCGTTAGAATCATATTGTGCAATTTGCAAAGTTCAGCTTGTGTTACCCGTACCGTGTCTTGCCCGTTCCACTGATATTCGCCAGTGTCGGTTGCTTATTCTCTGTTTAATGTATGGGAAAGTCCTGGTGCCTTCTTGGCGGTCTTTTTTTATATTGTTACTCCTAAGTTCTTTGCTGACAAGTCCAAATTTTCTTTTTACTTGTGTTTCTCACATTTTGTTTATTTATTTATTATCATTGAAATGATTATAGTCGAAGGCACTTTAACTTGGCAGGTACAAAGTTCGCTTTGTATTAGTATGTTAGTAGGTATACTAATACAATACAAAGCGAACTTTGTACCTGCCAAGTTAAAGTGCCTTCGACTATACTGTTGGAATTCACTATTACGGTGAACATTAGAAAGTAATTAGTTAGGCTATTAGTCATTATATCATAAAACCTACAAAGTACAAATTTGTGGAATTTGCTAAATGTTATTTAATTGACCCCGAGAAAGACGTTTTAATATTACAAGAATATTTTTAATTGGCTATTCGAACGACCAATTACAGGGTATTTCAATTTTAGACCACCCCTGACAGTGCCCTTATATAAATCAGTATGCACATGTTATCAACTTCAGTGCATTTTTATGCAGTTGAAAGTTTATTATCAAACATGGGTCGTAAACCGTATTCAGTTTCTAAACGTTCTCGTCTGTTTCAAAAAAGACGAAGCGTGAAAGAAAAAATGAAGAAAATGCGCGCGGCAAAGTTTGCAGCGGCTAGTGCAGCTACTTCTTCATCAAACTTGGATACAAAAATGTCTGTAGATGTAGCGGATGTGTTTTTCAATGCACCTTTTATGTCCGATACCGATACCAAAATGTCTATGGATGGGTCTGATGTGTTGGTGAACGAAGAACTTTTTTTAACGGTGATAACGGGTGTCCCGCGGCAAATTTCATTTTTAAACTTGAAATAAATTTTTATTTCTTCAAGTATTTTATTGAATAAAATTGCAAAATAAACCTCAATCTTTGGGAAATTATTTGTGAAACAGCAGATCCGTCAAATGACGCCCCTCACGTCGTACCACTTCTTCCAAACAAACTTGAAAATTGCGCATCACACGCATAAGCATAGCAAGTGTAATTCTACGAATTTTGCGGGTGATGTTCTGCTTTAACACATCCACAGTGGCTGGTACATTCTCGTAGACTTTTGATTTGAGATATCCCCACAACAAAAAGTCCAAAGGAGTTAAATCAGAGCTTTGCGGAGGCCAATTTCGAGTCCCTCTCTTAAAAATTATGCGATTCGGGAAAAGTCAGAACGATACCTGGAAATGATCAGTAACTTTCTGTGGCCTTCTCTTCGTCGTCGGATAATGTTTAACAGAGGTCAAGATATCTGATTTATACGAGATAGGGCTACTTCTCATACCGCGAATATCGTAATGGCTTCGCCAACTTTTCCCGAATAGCATCATTTCTAAGAGAGGGACCCTAAATCTCCCCCCCCCTGGTCTCAAATCAAAAGTCTACGAGAATGCAGCACCCACTGTGGATGTGTTAAAGCGGAACATCACCCGAGAAATTCGTGGAATTACACGTGCTATGCTTATGCGTGTGATGCGCAATTTTCAAGTTTGTTTGGAAGAAGTGGTACGACGTGAGGGGCGTCATTTGGCGGATGTGCTGTTTCACAAATAATTTCCCAAAGATTGAGGTTTATTTTGCAATTTTTTTCAATAAAATACTTGAAGAAATAAAAATTTATTTCAAGTTTAAAATAAAATTTGCCGCTGAACATCCGTTATATCTGAAAAATACGATTCTGTTGAATCAAGTGAATTCAGTGATTTCAACGAAGAAAACTGCTCTTCATCAGATTCGTTACTCGAACTAGAAGTGAAAATTGAACAAAAACAAGAAAGTGAAACTAGTGCTATTAGTGGTCGCCGTTTTGTAGACATCTCCCATTTTTTTTAAATCGTTAAAATAGCTTCAACGCGAGGGTTTTGGTTGTTCTTTCTTTAATATGGATATTACTAGTAAAAAACGCTTAGGATTTGCATCTGTGTATACTGTGAAGTGTTCGGTGTGTAACAAAGTAGATACTGTGTCGACTAAGAAGCTGGACGATGAAAGCAAAATGAGTGTAAACCTAGCAGCCGTTTCTGCTACTGTTTCAATAGGTGCAGGATATATACACAATTGTCAGAATTTTCTTCAGCTATGGATATACCGACAATTTCATCCGCAACTTATGCAAATTATTATGACCAGATATGTAACATTTATAATCGTGCCGCCACGGAATCAATGGCAAACTAATTATAATGCACTTTCCTGAGTTGCTTGTATAGTAGGACTGAGAACAAAAAAGTGCTGTATATGGCAGTAAAAAACAAATATTGTCTGATATGCGCCAGGAAAGATTAATATGATAACGAAACTAGCCCTGAACATACGTGTTATAAAAATTGGACAGGAACCTCAACCAGTATGGAAGCTAACATTATTGTTGAAGGATTCAAAAAATCTGTTGCGATGTATGGCATAAAATACGTTAAACTTGTAGGTGACGGTGGCAGCAGTGTGTACAGAAAACTTTTAGAGTGCATGTCCTACGGATCCATGGTTATAGAAAAAATCTAATGCAAAAATCACATTCTTCGCAATTACATTAATAAATTGAAAGATTGTGCAAAAGGCCAAAAACTGATAGAGAGTTAAAAAACGCAATCTCGCAAAATATTTAGGACTGCTGTTACAAAAGCGATAGAGTTTAGAAAGTCACATAATACGTGTACGGCAGAAAAATTAAAGAGTTGCAATTGGATATTTTGAACGGGCCGAAACATATTTTCGGTGACCACACGGGGTGTGTTGATAGAAAATATTTTTGTGCGAGCACTAAAAACAACGAGGATAACATTGTACCAGATCTTATCAAAAGCGGACTTTTTGAAGATATAATTGTAGCAGTTCGTCGCGTAGCAGGTCAGTCTAAGAGCCTCATACATGATGTCGCTAATAACTCTGCTGAGCTTTACAATTCGCAAGTAGCAAAATTCATAGGTGGCAAACCAATTAATTTTTCACTAAGGCGTTCCTATAATGCTCGCTGTGAAGCGGTTGTCGTCGCCCACAACAACGTAGGTGCGCTTCATGAAATTATACATACTGCTGCCAAAAAAAAAAACACCCGGCAAATACACATCCGTATTTTGTCAAAAACAGAAGCACAAAGCTGCCTCCAGAAGAGAAAAAGTAAAAAGAACGTTCAGATCTAGAAAGGTTGCCGGTCCAGACGCCGATTATGGCCCTAATGCTGCTGAATCAATTCCAGATATGTCCGACGAAAACATAGAGGAAACCAAACGAAAGTTTTTACACGATTTAACTATTAACAGAGAAGAAATCTTATTGGGCAGTGTTGGACAGAGCAAAAACCATCAATGGCTTCAAGAACGACGGAAACGGCTCACAGCTTCGAACTTTGGTAGAATTTGTAAAATACGCCAGTCGACATCCTGTGCCAACACTGTGAAAAATATGTTGTACCTACCAACAATTTTCTGGAAGTATTGCTACACGTTATGGAAGCGATAACGAGCATCAAGCCATTGAACAATTTAAAGAAATCACAAAATTAAGCGTCAGTGAATGCGGTTTGTTTGTGTATGATTTGCATCCATACCTTGGGGCTTCTCCTGACGGATTAATAAATGACGATGCCATTATAGAGGTGAAATGTCCCTATAGTGCGCGAATGTTTACCCCTGAAGAAGCTGTAGTAAATAAGTGTATTAAATTTTGTGAAATACAAGAAGGAAAGTTACAATTAAAACAAAAAGACAATTATATGTATCAAATTTAGGGACAATTAAATATAACTAAGAGAGAAAAGTGTTACTTTGTAGTTTGCACGCCTCGTGGAATTTCAGTGGAAATTATTAAAATTGATGCTTCTTTTTGGAATGAAGAAATGCTACCAAAACTGAAAAACTTTTATTTGTCGGCATTGCTTCCCGAGATTATAGATCCGAGATATCCTAGACAGTTGCCAATTAGAGAGGTATAATAAGAACTTATAGTGTATAGTAATTACACAACATATATATTTTTAATTTAATTTTAATTAATTATTATTATTATTTATTATTATTGTTTCTCGCTGTTGTTGCGAAATTGTAAACATGACGTGTCAAAAACTCAAAACTATTGATAATGGAGTGTATTTTTCTGTTTTATTATTATTATTATTATTTTTATTTTGTATTATTCTTTTAAAACTTAGATTATTTACAATTATGTTTCGTCAAACTTTATAAATAATTTATCATGATTCATCTGAAGAGGAAGTAAACACTTTGAAATAAACGTGTGGTTTTTAAGTCTAATTAATTGATCCAACCTCAAAAGAAACGTATCGTATATAATTTTGTTGAAATATAAAACAGTACCTAAACACTCAGTTTCCCTTTGTAATTCAGAACTCAAGTAAAATATCATTTCAATTGTAAATATACATTTTTACCTGCACTAATAGCTTTGGGCTAAGATATTATGACGACTTACACTAATCCGTTTGAGTCGTTTGGAATTTACGACTGTTATGTGTGTTGCCTATTTTCGTTAAATTTTGATAAAATATTTTACAATTTTTTTCTAGCAAAATACTAATTACTTCAAAACAAAGCAACTCTACAACAAGGTCGATATGTATATATGGTAACATCATTTATTTACACCGCGCTAAAAGAAGAACAATATTTTAAAAATTATATTTAGGTTCCTATTTCATATTTTCACTTTTTTTATAGATGCCTCTCTAACTTCTTTCTAATTTCAAATTGACATTTTTGTCCATTTGCCGCGTTAAAGAAAGGTCTAATGTTGTTGTTATAAAATTGGTATTTTTCCAAATACAGTTACAAGGAAGTTATTGGTATTCCAAATTGGCCAATTTATAGCATTCCACGGACTTTTCCTTAAAGTTCTCTAGTTTGGACCACGTACATGTTAGGTAGTTAACAGTGTTTTCGTTCCGATTTTTCTGGTTTCTTTTTATTTGTTTAAAAGCCAGTCTTTTTTAAGACGGATAAAATTAAAATTAATTGGAAAGCAGTGTTGCCAGACGTTCACCGAAAGTGGCGGTAGAATCATCATTAAAAAAGCTGGAGATTTGAATTTAAAAACGGTAGAATAATGGGCTGAACAACACAAATAAAAACAAAAAAACATAAATATTTGTACTTATTTTATATTATAAAAATGTTGCTTTTAACATTTTCGTCTACAATGACAATAATATCAGGTAGGTATATGAATAAAATAAAATAAAATAAAAACCAATTAATCTGAATCTACATCAGAATCCGATTTCCTGTACATGCTAGAATTATGGCGGCTTAACAATTGCTTAGTCACGTTCAAATCATAACAAGCATTTGTCAGGCCATTTTTAATTACAATAGTTCCGTGACCATTTGGAGCCGTTTTGGTACCAAGTTGGCGAGTTTGCATGTATATCGGTTCCGTTTCAGTCATATTTTATCATATAGGTAACACTTCAGCTTTTTGCATCAAACAAAAATTCAAACACGCACGTAGCTTTTGGTTTTATTTAAAAGTCTAGCGTACCGCTCTAATCTCTAGCCGTTTCCCTTGCAGCTGAAGTCTGCTTCATTCCGTTTATTTCAAATTAAAGCGAGGCCCTGCAAGTGCGACAGAGATGTATTCGCCCCATCGCTTTCTTTCATATTCAGGCTGCTTCACTTGCCGTTGTCATGCGAGACTTAGTTGCGTTCTTATTGGCTACATCTGGCACAGTTGGTGGGCAAGTACAGAATTTAGGGTAACACAGTCTGGTTTTTTATAAAGTTTTGACACTGATAGCTGATTAAAAAAAATGGATTGTAATAAAATGAAGAAATTTGTTCTGAATGCAATATCACTACCTTGCAGGCAAGTTATTTTGAAGAAATTACTGTTTTAGATAAAGTTAAAATTAGTAACGATTTACTTGCAATGGAAGATTAGATTGCACAATTAAATTAACGCAGCAATGTGGTCAGTTAAATTAAATGACAGCCCAGGTTAAAAGTGTCAAAGAGTATAAATAAACCGTGAAACCGTTGTTTTGGCGTCGTTTGGCATTCTTGCTGTTCAGATTTAATATAGATTCCAAGATTTTCATATAACAAAATGTACCTAGACCACCAATAATACAAATATGTAGCAAAGCAAATGTTAGCGGTAGCACTTGCATTTGCGCTCCGTAGATGGAATTAACGGTCTCTTTTGCACGTGGTAGCGTGTATCGAGACATTTTGGTGTTTTTAACAAGAACTAAAAGATTTGAAGACTTTCGTATAACAGAATCAGTTTTTTTTCAGAAATTAAAAGTTTCGTACTTTCGATAGCAGGTAGCACTTTGGTGCTCGCGTGTGCTCAGACAGAATGTTTTTTTTAAATGATCGTACAGCGCACGGAGCTGCTTGGCAGTTCGATGAACCATTTTATTTTGCGAATTAAATTCTCTGGTAATGTCTTGCCAAGCCAAACTCCTTCTTGCGGTGGCTACCGCATCGAATTGTGTATTTTCCAAGATCGACCTATATTTGGTGGTAACCACTTTGAAGAAGAAAATTTTCCCCCCTCGGTGAAATTCTTCCTCTCATTCCTTTGGGGTCCATAATTTTACAAAAATGATTCACCCAAAACACAAAAGTTTTGAATTTTCTATCAATTTTGACGGAGGCGATAGTAGCACATTTATCTCATTTTCTGGTAACTATTAGTTCAGTGTAGAACCCGAAGTTAGTTAAACTAATTGAGATTGTTTTCAGAAACCCGGCGTAATTTTATGGATCAGTTAAATTAATGGGCTCATTTGTTAACGGTCAGTTAAGAATTTGTTTCAGAAACCGGCCCTTTTAGTGACCAAAACTAGTAATTTTTTGTTAAAGGTTGGCACAGCCATGTTGCCAGATTGTGGTAGCCATTCTAAAGGTCACTTTATAGGCCCAGTGTCATGGCCTGGAACAATATAGATCGCCTTGGTTATGCTCATCTTGGTTATGTTTTGACAGTTAGTGTCACTTGTATGTAAAAATTTAATATTTTACATTTCTTATGAAATTCGATAAAATAGTATACTCAACACGTTAGAAAAGTGGTATTTCTGAACATCACTTTTCTCAACTTGTAGAGTAATATAATATTTTTTTCACGATTTTTGCTTTAAAAAAAGTGGAACTTTCAATACGATTTTTTGTTAAAAAAAGACGACTTACACGATCACTATGCAAAAAATCTTATTTTAAGCGTTAGGGACTTTTGGAAGAGGATAAACGTCCGATTACATAGGTCAAGAATGTCTTGATTTGAATAATGTGGTATTTAGAGCATCCCTTACATTAAAGGTTAGCTATATGTCAATTTTTTTCTAATGTCTACTATTTGCGATTTAAATGATTTTTTGGAATTTCAATGCAATATAGGACATACGTTTTAAACGCTATATTTTGTTATTTCTGACGTCACAGAAAAAGGATAATGTTTAGACCAGTGGCGGTGATATGCATAAGCGGGAATAAACGTTGCTTAGGGGCACGGGCCCTTAGAGGGCCCTTTGGGGGGGGGGGGGCGGTAAATTCTGTATTCGCTTATTAAATATGTCGATATCTTATACTCTATTTGGGTATATTATATATTGATAGCACTGCAACCTCAGTCCCCACTCTCAGTTATCAGTTATCAGTGATCAGACTCGATTTGAGTAACAAACATTTTTGAATTTTGAGAACAGAAAAACGTTTCAAGAATGCAAGAAGCTGAACAGGTCCGATGTGATTTGCTTCAGAAAAAGTATTCTGATGTCCTCAATAATAATCCCATTCAGTTTGTGAACGCTATCTCTTTACTAAAAGAGAATTTAAATGATAGCATGAGTGTTCCAGATTTGAAAAGTTATTATTATTGCATTGATTTTATTCTTGACTCTACCTGTAACATTAGCCACAATAGAAAGATCATTTAGAAAGTTAAATAACAAAACATTATTTAAGAAATTCTACTAGCCAAGATAGGCTACATGACCTTTCGGTTTTGCCAATTGAGCAAAAAGCATCGTCTACGATGGATATAAAAATGTTGTGGAATAATTTGCTGTCAATAAGGCCAGAAAGATACATTTTTTATTTCTGATCAATTTATTTTTACGGCGTTTTACAGATATTAATGATACAAATAAATACCAAGTATTTGTTACTTATTTTGACGTGGGTTTTTAGGATTTTACCTGATTATTATTTTATTTTACTAGTGTTACATAAGTAGATATTTATCCAATACTTTTCTTTGTATTTGTGCCTATACCAACTTGAAGATTTTATTTAGTTTTATATTTTTAATTGATATTTTGTTAGATATGTTAGTTATAAAATGTGTTAAATGTTAGGCATTTACGACTATATTTCTGTTGGTTATAACAGGATGTTATTTTATTTTTTGTTAAACGTTTACTTTGTATACTATAATTATAAATATACAATTCATTAAGTATATAAATCTTTTTACAAGGGGGGCCATTTTTATATTTGCTTTGCACCGCCACTGGTTTAGACTTTGTGTATGCTCTTGTCCCTTTAAAAATAATAATGCCGTGTAGGATAAATATTTATATTTATAATTTTAACTTAGTATAAATATTGTGCTTTGTAGTTCCGTCTGTAACCAATCATATCGTTTACCGCCAAAAACAAGACAGTTGGAAAAATATGACATTTGTTTTCTTTAATTTGAACAAAAAGTTACGTTCCGCATTATAACTTAGCAATTTCTGCAGTGAATATGTTAATCGTGTTGTGACTTGTGAAACAATGTCTACGGAAAGAAACTATATTGCAGTAAGTTCAAAAACCAGCAATATGACTGAAATAAATATGCCTCAGATTTCCGAACGGCAACGCTCTCAGACAAATTCTCATGGAGAGAGCACTCCACGCGCTGGCCATGGCAAGTGTTCGTTTGTGCCCTCAGATATATCGAGTGTGGCTGCTTCAAGTTCTTCAGCTGCCAGCAGCCCTAGAAAGCGAGACAGATCGCCTAAAAGGATTCATATCATTCAGAATGTTAAAGTTGCGGATGCAAGATTGTCCCGTGGGTCAGCGTTGCCAAAACAGACTCGTCTTGAGGAAATTCTCGATGTTCCTACTATGATAACGCCTCATAGAAACACTATTATTCAAAATGATACAGTTACTGAGGCAAAATTGCCCTATGGGTCAGAGTTACGAAAACAGACTCGTCTTGAGCAAATTGTTAATCAAAGACTGCAGTCGTTCCAAACATCGATATCTAAGGCCTTACAAACAGTGCACCCTAATGGATTTGAATCATCCAGTGATAGTGATAGTACTGGTAATGAAGTTTTGTTAATTTTTTTATTGGTTCCAGTATACAGGGTAATTTATTAGCAGTGTAACAACGTTAAGGGGTAATAAGATGAAACGTTCTTATGAACAGAGACTCAAAAATGCTTTTTAAGGGAACTACAGCCTGAAGCGAGTACAGTGGATGCAAATATTGTGTAATTTGGCTTATCTGTGCTACTTTTATGCAGAATTAGATTGAAAAAAGTTGATACAAGGCTCAGAAGGGGTAGTTTATGCAAAAGTGGGCGAATGGTTATTTACGTACATTTTTACAATCAAACTTTGTCAGTTCTGGTTAAATATTTGAAAAGATAAGATTTATTTTGCATAAAAAAGGTAATCTTGTTTGTAATCTCTGAGAGCAGGAGATTTCGAGGAATACAAACCTAAAGATTGAAATTCTCTACTTCAGAAGTGTCATCTACTTGCAATGTGTTTTTTATTGCCTGTCTCGGGGCCCTAGCTCCTTTAAAATGCATTTCTGGACCTATGTTTATAGAAATTTCTTTCTTATTTTGATGAGTAGATACTATTACCCCTTAATGTTTATTACACCCATTAATCACCCTGGTATATGCAGCATAGTTATATGCAGGAAAAGTAGCACATTGCTAGTAGCCTCCAAAGGAGTCTGGGAAGTCCGCTTTTCCTATGAGTTACACATATGTACAATTTCTTCTCCGTTCAGATTAAATTCAAAAGCTAAATATAATTTTTTATTGTCAAATTTTTACATAAAATTAGAAACCATACTGGAAAATTGATCCTCTCATGTTATTACCTTCCTGTATTGTTATTTCTTGTTTTTTAGCAACAATTATAACATACAGAATCACGAATGTGAAAGAAGGTATCTTTTTCATTCGTTTGAAGAAAATCATTTAATTAATCTAACTCACCGATTAGTCTGGTAGTAATGAGCTAAATTCTGATAACATTTCGTTCCAATCATAATAACTGTTGAGGCAAGCATGTAGCTGGAGTGTGGCATGGATGGTCATGCATTGATCATAATAATTTTTGGAGGAGATTCAGACATTTGCAAATTCATACAATTTTAAAAATAAAAACATTTCAAACGTAAAATATTACCTTTGCTGTTGGAAAGAGCATACAATTTATCAGTAATATTATTGAAATTATATTTTTACGGAATTTGTAATACCTATGTTTGTTAATAAAGTTAATAATAAAAGCAAATTTTCAAGTTGATCAGACTCACCTGTATCTACATGCTTAAGAGGGAAATCAAAACAATATTTCAAGTAGAACCGAGAATAACATTAAGAAACCTCACTGTTTTTACTTCACTATGTTTTGGGTAATTTTTCCTATTTGTTTGTTGTAAAAAGTATTATCAGTAGTAAGATCCCAAGAACATGTTATAGTAATTTACGATACAAGTAACGTTATCAAGCTTTTTACATTACGAGAGAATAGTTTGAATGAACGAGCGACGTTAGGAGCGAATTCTTTAAAATTCTCGAGTAATGTAGAATGCAAATAACGTTACGTATATCGTAACACGGTTTATTTTATCCTAAAACTAATGTTTTTAAAAAATAGGAAAAATGGTTACTAATGACACTTACAACAGCGAGTGGTGGTATCACTAGTAAGAGAAAAACTCAATACTGTATTGTTGGTAGCACTGTCAGGTTATGTTAAAGTTGAGATTTTCAGGTTAAGTTTTGCATCAGTTTGTGTCAAATAACAAACAAAACCTAACCTACTAACATCGAATTTGACTTAGACTGACAATACACTTCAGTGCTGTCAACATGTGATTAAATGCTAATAAAGTATCGTTATGTTATTTTTCTTAACAACACTAGTGCTGTTAAATGCATCTTAACGCAACTTGTTGCTAAGGAGTTATTGTCATAATAACATAATAGGATAAAATAAAAAACTTAACACAGGCAATTTGACATGGTCGAGTGATCTTTTGGTAGACTATTCCCCAAATACAATTTCAGTGCCAGAAATCACTAAAGGATTTGTTTAATAACGTTAAAAATCAGTTGTTCCTTTAATTCCCTACAATGCATATACCTACAATATTTGAGCAACGCACAGTCTGTTCCTTAGATACCCCTGACTATTCAATTCACCTGTCATCTGTCAAAAAGTGACCAATGAAAATCCAGAATTTTGACGTTTCTTGACCAATCAAAAAAATATCAACGGATACATCTTCCTGGAAGGTATTCAAGTGACTATTTTAAACAAATGTGATTTTTACTTCCTTTTACTATAAAGGAAGTATTGGATTCACCCCAAAAATTCGAAATTGAGTTTTCAACGGATCTTCACGTTTTAGAGTCCCCTGATCCCAAAAAACATATTTTTTTTCATTGGTCTGTCTGTGTGTGTGTCTGTCTGTGTGTCTGTCTGTGAACAGAATATCTCAAAAACGAAAAGAGGTATGGCGTTGAAACTTCATATATAAGTTTTGTGTACTATGTAGATCAGACAGCAAGCTTTTGAAGAAAATCGCATAACCGGAAGTAGGTGTTTACTCTTGTGATTTTTCAATTTTTTTCGATTTTTTCAAAAACGGCTCTAACGATTTTTTTTAAACTTTACATTTTTCTTACATTTTTAATGTGCATTGATGTGAGATAGGTGATTTTCCAGTTGAATACTTCTAAAGTGGGTTTCTTTTGTTTTTCTTTCTATTTTTTGTATTACCTCCTATTTTAAATAAAACACCTGGTATATTATTACATTTTTGAATTCGCCTTAAAATTCTAGAGAAAATTTGTCTCTTTAACTAACACTCGATTTTGTACCGTTTTTGTAGAATTTGTAATTTTTGAAAATTTTTAACAAATGGTTAAAAATTAAAAATGAAATTTTTCACTAATTATAAGATCACTGTAAAAGGAAGTTGTGTGAGTGTATCACACCAGATTTTTATTAGAAAAAGTCAATATTAGTGTTATGTTACTATAGAAATTGCGTAGTTTGCTGCTAGATTTACCGAAAACTGACTTGAAAAAGTAGTTTGGTTCATTGAAAAGTCCCTCGAATGCCATTGTTAGTAAAAAGTTAAGTAGAATATTTTTGCGGTGGTATCGCTACTCATATCCATTGCGTTTAGGATAATCGAACCTAAGCGCAATGGACATTCGTGATACCACACCGAAAATATTCGACATAACTTTGACTACTCATGGTATTATAAGTGCCTATTTACTTAGTTGCTTGTAAGGTGAAAAAATACAGGGATGTTATTTAAAAATTGCCACATTTCCCTGGTGAGCAGAAATTGTGACGTCAGTTGCACCTCCTTGGTCAAAATTTTAAAATTCCAGTGTTTTGATGGTTTGAAATTGTATGCTGGGATTAGTCATAGCTAGGGTGTCTAGATGTCAATTTGACGTTTTTGTCCTTTACCAGGATACGGACAGATCATTGTCCCCTCTCACTCTAAAGTACTTTAGTGAGTACTAGAGTGAGAGGGGACAATGATCTGTCCGTACTAGCTATGTCGGCAGGTACCCGGGTAATAGTCAACCCGGGTATATTTTCAGGACCCGGGTACCCGACTAGTAAATTATGTAATTTCTAGTAAGTTAGGGTGACCAGATTTATAAAATGCAAGTCTAGCATTTATTACGTTTACTACGTTGTTAAATTCATCAAAAAGTCTATCTTCATCCAAACTATCCATATATTTGTTAGTCGAAATTGGCACCCCATTTCCCAATATATAATATAAATGTAATATAATAGTATATTATACATCAAGGTAGCGAAGCGCAGTATTATAACGTGAGCGCATATTAGATACTGAGCGCGCAGCGCGAAGTATCTAAAACGCGAAGGTTATAAGACGATTCGCTACCATGGTGTATATACTATTTTTTGCACTACCAAACGGCTTAATACCTAAATTCCCAACAAATTTTGAAAATATTTTAACTGTCAACCTGACAATACAGCTCTTTAAAACGTCAAAATTAAAATAGTCATATTTGGTAACTTAGCAATTTATTAGTTACCACGGTGAAAATTGTTTATTTTACTTTCTCTCCCTTGGTGGAGAAAATCAACTTCACGACCTAAAAATAGGCCAATAACGGTGCGTTCTGAGACTAGTAGTGCAAAAAATTGATTCACTTTTTCTTTAAAGAGTTTTTCCTTATACAAACCATTTTCCTCTAGATCTCGTAAAAGGCTTGACAACTTTGAGGTTTGAAAATTGAGGTCTCTCTTGTTTTTAATTTTATTGCACAAAATTTCTAATTCTTCAGCTACTTCGCATACTGAAATAGTGTCTCCTTCTATCCTAGTGATAGTGTCACAGATAACTTTTAACTGGCTTTGTAAAAAGTATAACCATACTATGGAAACAGGATCATTAAAAAAAGTACTTCAAATTGTGGGGCATTTGTCTTGAGATAAAAAGTGGGACTTTAGTCCTGGAAAAATGTCTATAATTCTAGTGATTGCTGGTTGCAAGGATGACCATCGAGTTTTTACAAAAGTCTTTCAATTCTTCCACTCGTACTGTATATATGTGAAAGTATTGAAATATTTTATTTACAATCGTTTCTACGTCTACAGGTAGAATATCAGCACTTGTTTGTATGGCATTGTGTAAAATGTGTACAGCACATCCTATTCCACATACATTTATTTTTACTTCCTTTTACAATAAAGTAAGTATTGGATTCACCCCAAAAATTCGAAATTGAGTTTTCAACAGATCTTCACGTTTCAGAGTCCCCTGATCCCAAAAAACATATTTTTTTTCATTGGTCTGTGGGTCTGTGTGTCTGTGTCTGTCTGTCTGTCTGTCTGTCTGTGAGCAGAATATCTCAAAAACGAAAAGAGGTATGGGGTTGAAACTTCATATATAAGTTTTGTGTACTATGTAGATGCGACAGCAAGCTTTTGAAAAAAATCGCTTAACCGGAAGTAGGTGTTTACTCTTGTGATTTTTCAGTTTTTTTCGATTTTTTCAAAAACGGCTCTAACGATTTTTTTCAAACTTCTCATTTTTATTACATTTTTAATGTGTATTGATGTGAGATAGGTGATTTTCCAGTTGAATACTTCTAAACTGGGTTTCTTTTGTTTTTTTTTCTATTTTTTTTATTAACTCCTATTTTAAATAGAACACCCGGTATATTATTACATTTTTCAATTCAGCTTGGAATTATAAAGAAAATTTGTCTCTTCACCTAACGCTCTATTTTGCACCGTTTTTGTAGAATTTGTAATTTTTTTAAAAATTTTGACAAATGCTAAAAAATTTAAAATCAAATTTTTGCCCAATTATAAGATCACTGTAAAAGGAAGTTGTGTGCGTGTATCACACCAGATTTTTTTTCATTGGTCTGTCTGTCTGTCTGTCTGTCTGTGTGTCTGTGAACAGAATATCTCAAAAACGAAAAGAGGTATGGCGTTGAAACTTCCTATATAAGTTTTGTGTACTATGCAGATGAGACAGCAAGCTTTTGAAGAAAATCGCATAACCGGAAGTAGGTGTTTACTCTTGTGATTTTTCAGTTTTTTTCAATTTTTTCAAAAACGGCTTTAACGATTTTCTTCAAACTTCAAACATTTTTATTACATTTTTAATGTGTATTGATGCGAGATAGGTGATTTTCCAGTTGAATACTTCCAAAATGGGTTTCTTTTGTTTTTTTTCTATTTTTTTTATTAACTCCTATTTTAAATAAAACACCCGGTATATTATTACATTTTAGAATTCACCTTAAAATTCTAGAGAAAATCGTACGACACTCATTAATGACCAATAGAAAAATTAGTTCACGAGCCGTAACCAAGACAATAAAAAAATTTCTTGGAAATTTTTTGTAGGTAGACCAACCTAACTGTGAGGGTCTGTGGCGTTACGATTTTCTTACCGAATCTGCATTCGAGCATTAATTCATATCCGGAAATTATTTTCGTGCATCCCAACAACGTCCTAATTTGCCCTCGCGTCCCGCTCGGGCAAATTAATACGACGTTGTTGGACCGCACTCAAAAAAATTTCCGGAAAGAATTAATGCTCTTATGAGATTATATGTGAAAATTTCTCTCTTCTACTAACGCTCTATTTTGTACCGTTTTTGTAGAATTTGTAATTTTTGAAAATTTTTGACAAATGGTTAAAACTTAAAAATGAAATTTTTGACTAATTATAAGATCACTGTAAAAGGAAGTTGTGTGAGTGTATCACACCAGATTTTTAGGTTACTATTCAGAATGGCATATACGTTGTTGGTTCCTTTTCTTGCAGCGCCACCAAAATTAGTGTTACAATTATCACCACAAAAAGCGATCACTTTATCTGATAGTTTATATTTCTGTAACACATTCATTATATAATTTGTTAATATATCAGCCGTTTCTCCCTTTAAACTTTGAATCTCCGGGACTTTTATTTGAATACCTGTAGTTGGAGTAAAATATCGAACGAGTATAGGCACTAACTTTATACTTTTATGGTTTGAAGTATCCACCATAAGTGTTATATATCTCACCGATTGCAACTCTTCCATTACTTCTTTCAATGCAAATGGGGCCAATACATTTACTACAATTGACTCACATTTGGTACGCGAGCAGGAGAATTTTTTTTCATGCAGCTTTTTAATTAAAGACGATGTACAATCTATGGATGTGAATGAATGGTTATGCTTAATTGTGTGAAAGCTAAACAATCCTTCTTCTGCCGCAATGAGTTTACTCTCGTCTGTTAAACCAGCTGGTGTATTTTTTATGAAAAAAGATGTTACTTTTTCACTGCAAGTTGCACTAGAGACAGCCAGTAAATGTTTTTTCTTTTGCAAATGTTGTTTTATATCAGCACGCCCTCCATGATCGATGGAAAACAATGATTTACATACCGTACATTCGACTTTTCCTATTTCACAAGAATCTTTTAAAAACGGAAATTCAGTTTTTAAGCTTGGAGTGAAAACTCATCTTCTCTTCGGCATTTTATTGCATTTTTTTACTAAATACTAAAATAAATTGAAAAAATAAATTTAATTTAAAAACCACCAAATTGAACGTAGTTGTAGTGCGTTATATAAACAATAACAGTACACTTTTACACTCGACACATCTATGTGGCGCAGACTATACTGACTGACATGACAGTGCATACTGCAGGCACAGTCTATTTATAGACTATGTTGCAGGTGCAAGCACAAAACACGACTGTTGTTCTGTGATTGGTCAGCCTTTCAACCAATTTCGGCTTTTGAATAAGCCGGATGCTTGGATTCAGATTTCCGTGCGTATGATTACATGCACCAGAAACGGTAGATAATATGTATCAAAAAACGGGACAATTCGTGTCCCGTTTTGAGTTTTTCGGGACAACGGGACACAAAGCCAAAAAAAGGGACAATCCCGTTAAAAACGGGACGTATGGTCACCCTATAGTAAGTCAGCCTTTTTCAGAGAAGATAAAAACTTAAAAACAATAGGAATAAGCTCTAGAAAAACATAACCATATGCAGTAATAAACAGAATCACCCCATCCCATACCACATAATGTTTCTTGTTTCATATAATAAATCCGCTTTACGGAAAAATTCAACCCGTGAATAGTACCATTAAATCGCGTCAGTATGGGATGAAGTAACATAAACATCCTCTGTGTGATTTTGATGGGAGAGTAGGAACTATTTCAATTTAGTTCAGTTTAAAACTCGCGGCGTAAAGAATGTTTCGATGTACGCTAACATATTTGTTATATATTTCGGGTACCCTGGGGTACCCGGTACTGTTTTCGGGTACCCGGGTTTGATTTTAGACCGGGTACGACATTCCTAGTCCGTACTACTTTAGAGTGAGTGGGGACAACGATCTGTCCGTACCCTGTTAAAGGACAAATACGTCAAATTGACATCAAGGCACCCTAGTCATGGCAATTCAACTTTTCTTTCTTCAGCTGTGACGGGGAGCAAGAGGCAAGCACAAAAATGCAATTATTATGACTACAGAGAGTCAGAACACGCAAGGCAAAGTTGAGTTGCCTTTGACTCCATGCTTGCTGTTAGGTCGGTTATATGATCACTACAACCAGTGTTGAATTAGTGACATAATAGCCCACCAACCATAAATATTTTGGCTTTCTCTTCAATTATAAAAAATCGTAAAGATTGCTGTGAATCAAAGAAATTTACCAAAATGTTGATGTAGGTATGTATGTAGGTACTTTCATTATAAATAGAAATAGAAAAATAATAAGTCAAATGGAACGAACATCATTTAACTAATTGTTATTTGTGGTACAGTTCCGGCCAAAAAAGTGGAACAGTTCTTTTGCCAAATGTGCTGGAGTATTTTGAAAAACAAATCAACAGTACGTCAATAGCTAATGTCAGAAAAATAGGCAAGTTTCTTGTTAAAAAACACTAACAATAATTTATTCAAAATCACATTTTCTTTTTAAGTAGCCACTATTTAATTAATATTTAGTCATTTCACCATTTCGATTATATAAACTTAAACAGTATTCATCTGAAATATCATCCCATGCATTAGTAATTATTTCCAGTAAATCTTGCATATTTTGTGACCGAAATTTCTTCTTTGAATATTACGAGTCAATAGTCCCCACACGTTCTCCATTGGGTTTAAATCTGTGTTACGTGAATATTATTTGCATCAAACCATTCGATAACTAAATGAACTCTATGGGTTGAGCAGTTATCTTGCTGAAATATATATCTTTCGGGAAATAATTGTGGCACTGAAGGCTCCATAATATTTTCTAAAATTCTAATTTATTGCGCACTATCAAATCGTTCTCTAATGTGCCACAAATTCCCTGGTCCACGAGGTGATATCCAGGCCCACTTTTATTATTTTCGGACATATATGGTTATGTAGGTACTACAGCTTTATATTATTAAACAGAGAAAAGGACTATCTATCAAGTGAGCAAAAATAAACTAAAGAGCTTCATATTTTTGTCAAAAATTTACTGAAGAAAGTGTAGGTAGGTACTACAGTTTTAGATTATTGAACAGAGAAAAGAAATATCTTTCAAGTGGGAGGCATCATATAGGAATACATTGTCATTAAAGAAAATTAAAGTGTTACTTGTTGCGCTTTTGTTTAAAAAACATAAATTAAATATTGGCTCTTGAAGGAAACCTAAATATGCACAAACAACTTCTATTGGAAATATTTTGTGCTAAAATAGATATTTACTGAGATACATAGTTCATTTCAGACTTTTCGGACGCTATTTCTGCAATTCATTACGTTCAGCCTTGAAACTTTCCACCCAGCATGTTAATTCTCTTGCAATTTTTGTTGCCAATGTTAATACTGCTTTTTTTATTGCTTTAGATGTTGAACCACCTCCTAGAAAAAAATACAAAGGTTATAAAGGCAATGATTGGAAGTTATTTAAACCCATACGTGAAGATAGAATCTATGCCAAAATTTTGCAGTGCTTTGCAGATGGTCATGTAAGTATTAATTAATGATTTAATAGTTTTATAAAATATACAATTACACTGGCCGACACGATTTTTGTAACACAGTCCAGCCCATTATTTTTACAATGCTAATACCTTTCTAATTTTAGAAAAAATATTCATAGAGCCCTAATACGTACCATTTTTCAATGGGCTCATTGGACCCTTTTATATTGGCAGGTAGTAAATTTTCTGAGGAGCCATTTAAAAGGGGTGCACTTTAAAACAGAAAGATAACCTAAAATGGATTTTTTGCAACATTAAACTTATTCTCTTATTCAGTCTTCTGTTCAGTTTCGCATTGAGTGGTCTGTGTAGTTAATAAAGCTTTTTCAACGGCGAAAATGTCAAGTCAAACGCGCCGCAGTTGCAAAAATTCCCCTGACAAGTTTTGTTATATTTGTGGAGAATTTCTGGTGAAGTCACAAGCAAGATCATTTTCGGAAAATGTGAAAAAAGCCTATTTTTTGTATTTTGGTGTTTTAATCGGAGATCAAGACAAGCACTGGGCTCCTCATGTGTGCTGTGTCAGCTGTAGCGTGTTATTGGTACAGTGGATGAAAGGGAAGAGAAAAAGTATGCCTTTTGCAATTCCAATGGTATGGCGAGAACCTACCAATCATTTAGACGATTGCTATTTTTGCATGACAAAGACTGAAGGTTATTCCAGAAAAGAAAAGAGCAAGATCCAATATCCGAATTTGCCTTCTGCCATAAGACCTGTTCCTCACAATTCCGACTTACCAATACTGACTGCGGCTTTAGATTGGCAAGACATTGTTTTGGAAGATAATAACGCATCATCAAGCAGCTCCGAAGAACAGTGTACCGACCCCACTTTTACACCGGGTTCCAGTTCCGGCGAGCCACATTTGTTTGTTCAGAGTGAGTTAAATGATTTAGTACGTGATTTGGGGTTGTCAAAGCAACAGTCAGAACTTCTTGGTTCCCATCTTAAGGAGTGGAACTTACTAGCCAAAGAAACAAAAATTACGACTTTTAGGGAAAGAAATGCTATATTTTCTGCATTTTACAATATGGAAAATTCTTTAAGTGCGTGTAGTGATATCGACGGTTTAATGCAGGAACTAAATATCTAGCATTCTCCCTCTGAATGGCGACTATTCATAGACTCATCGAAATATAGTTTAAAAGCTGTGTTATTACATAATGGGAATTTAAAACCATCTATACCAGTTGCCCATTCAGTGACAATGAAAGAAACCTATGAAAATATGCGCATCCTTTTAGATAAAATAAACTACAACCGGTACAAATGGCAGATATGTGGGGATTTAAAAGTTGTAGCAATTTTGATGGGACTTCAAGGAGGATTTACAAAATATTGCTGTTTTCTTTGTTTGTGGGACAGTCGTGCAGTGAATGAACATTACGTAACGAAAACTTGGCCGGAAAGCGTTGAATTTCAACCGGGATCTCAAAATGTTAAGTATGTGCCCCTTGTAGATCCAAAAGATGTCCTTTTGCCTCCTCTTCACATTAAACTTGGATTGATGAAAAACTTTGTGAAGGCTATGAATAAAGAGGGTGAAGGATTTCAATACCTAAGACTAGTCTTCCTCCAGTTGAGTGACGCCAAATTAAAAGAAGGCATTTTTATTGGGCCACAAATTAGAAAATTGCTGGACGATGTTAATTTTATAGAAAAGCTCACCACACAAGAACTTAGAGCCTGGAACTCATTTGTAAGTGTAGTGAGGAGATTTGTAGGCAACAATATGGATGCAAACTATGAACAACTAGTTAATGAACTTTTAGACTCCTACAAATTGCTTGGTTGCCAAATGTCGTTAAAAATTCACTTTCTCCATTCCCATTTACCATTTTTTCCTGAAAATTTGGGCGCTGTCAGCGAAGAGCAGGGTGAAAGATTCCATCAAGATATTAGGACAATGGAAATTTGTTACCAAGGACGATGGGATCCAGCCATGATGGGTGATTACTGTTGGTTTTTGAAGAGAGAAGATGTGAATCCCCATAAACGGAAAAAACAGAATTAGTGTGTTTCAAATAAATATTTTTGATGTTACTTTTTTATTAGATGTTAACCTATTATAAATTATAAGTATAGTCGATATACAGGGTTAAACAACTTGTAAAATAATTTTTTCAATAAATAAATGGTACTGTTCTACATGTACAGTTACGGACACCTCAAAGTGCACGGTTTTTTGTTACTATGGTTATTTTTGCGATTTTTCGGCTTATTAAATGGGGGTTTCTCCAGTGGCGTTGATCGTGATTATAAGAATAGGTATTACTTTTTTAATGTTTGTATTTTAGCAAAGTTTCACAAGTGAACAAACTATACAATAATATGTAAGTATTTAATAAATATGTATCAGTATTCAATTGCTACCACGCTTTGCAGTTTGTTTCGCATAGAGTTGACCAATGTTTTCATATTGTATCCTTCTCTCAGTTCCTTCCAAGCATTTCTTATTCTTTCCCATAATTAATCGGTTTCGTTTGGTGCAAAATCCCTGGTATAAATTTTTGTAGTTAAATAGCCCCAAACATTTTCTATGGGATTCAAGTCCGGACTTCTTGCAGGCCATGGTAATAAATTGATTTTATTCTCATCAAACCATCACTGAACAACCCTTGCTGTATGCACAGGACAGTTATCTTGTGAAAATAATGTTATCAATTACGTTAACATGAACAAAATTAATTAATTAGGTAATATATTGCTTGTTGAAAAGTAAATTGATTAGGAAAGACCTCTCTTACAGATGGAGCATCACATTTTGCAAAATGTTGCGATCATTTTCAGCATTCAGTCGACCATTAATTCTATAGCATGCCCAAGATCCGTGAGCATTGATCCATCCCCATACGTTTACAGAAAATCATTCACTACTCCTTAAGGGTTGAACATAATGTTGCTCCTCAAATCTTGAATTTTGTGGTCTACACACCCTTAATCGTCAATTGGTAAATGATTGAAATGCCCTTTCACCTGAGAAAACAGTCGTGTTCCAAAAGTCGTCGATCTCATTCAAATAGTCAGTTGCAAATTGTACTCTTCATTTTTTGTTCTCTGGTGCTAAAAAAACTTTTCTGCAGAAGTCTTTGCTGCCAACGATTTTTAATTTTGAAAGTGCAGCTCTTGCTCACATGCAAATCTGTTGCGACTCGACTCAGCGACCAGTTCTCTTCCAGTTTTGTAATAAATAGCTCGCATTTTCTCTGCTTCTGACAAATGTCTGGGAATTTTCCGAGTTTTCAGTTCTATGACAGTTGATGACAAACGTAAACGTCAAAACTCGACGTCTATAATTGGAATATCGTATTACAAGCTAAAAATCTGCCGTGCACTTTGAGTTGGCCGCAACGGTACTTTATTTAATGTAACAAGAAAACCTTACGTGTTACAAATTTTTTTTTGCCATTTTCGTATTTAGATAGGCTCATTCTACTGTAATATGCTATTCAGCTTTATGTTACAACAAAAAAAAATTTTTTCGTCGGCCAGTGTTATTAGGAACTAGTGAGTCACCCGAACTACGTTTCGGTTCGCAAAATTGAGAGAGATTCATCAATATAAATTTAAAAAAAAAAAGGATGCATCGGCGGGATCGAACCCGGGGCCACCCGCGTGATAGGCCAGCACCCTACCCCACGACCACCTCTCTTGTTTGAATAATGCGCGCACCCGAGCTAATAGAGCACGGCGTAAGGCGCTCCGCCCTGCTGCCTAGAGGTGTTAATTAAATTAAAACTTGTTCGCACTTTTTTTGAAAATAAAAACCGGCCTACGATCTAAATCTAAAAATTAGCAAACTTTTAAGCCATCGTACAACTTAATCGGTCCAGTATCTTCGGAGGAGATAGCGAACAAACATAGACGCAAACATGCAAACACGCAAACACGCATACAAAGAGAGCACCGATTTTATGTTATAGAGATAGTGAGTCACCCGAACTACGTTTCGGTTAGCAAAATTAAGAGAGATTCATTAATATAAATTTTAAAAAAAGGATGCATGGGCGGGATTGAACCCGGGCCACCCGCGTGAAAGATCAGCACTCTTACCGCAGGACCGATCCCTCTTGTTTGAATAATGCGCGCACCCGAGCTAATAACGGCGATAGGCGCTCCGCTCTGCTCTGCTGCCTAGAGGAGTTAATTAAATTACAACTTGTTCGCACTTTTTTTGAAAATAAAAACCGGCCTACGATCTAAATCAAAAAATTAGCAAAGTTTTAAGCCATCGTACAACTTAATCGGTCCAGTATCTTCGGAGGAGATAGCGAACAAACATAGATGCAAACACGCAAACACGCAAACATAGGTACAAAGAGAGCACCGATTTTATGTTATAGATTGACTGATATGGATTTTTTGGCCAATAGGCCGAAGTAATGTACCGGGTGCTGACTTGCGCGACGCACCATAGGAATTAGCATAGTAAATTCTTTATGTTCAATTATTTGCTCCCCTAATTATTTTAGAGCTAAAGTGTACGTACATTTTTTGTAGAGAAAAAAATACTGCATCCATTCATACTATTGCTATAAATTTTTCATTTTTCGGAACCGAAGGAATGCAAAAAATCAAACTAGCATTTTAATAAAAATCAGTGATGCCATGGAATTGTTGAAACAAGCCAATTCCAACGAAAATGCATGCGGGGGCGATCATCCAGTCACTGCCGTCAAAAGATTGAACGTTTTGTCGTTTTTCTCGGAACAAAGCTTACTTAACGAACGTCCACCATAAAACCATTTTTGTTATGGACAAGGTCCAGGTACAGAGACATTATTAAGCAGAACATAATTAATAATGAATTATTATAAACGTCAAACATTAATGACAAACAAACAAACAACACATACTGTCACTCCGCACGTGCTTGAGTTGACATTGGGTTGTTTCAATGATTCCAAGGCATCACTGATTTTTGTAAAAATGGTAGTTCGATTTTTTGCATTCCTTCGGTTCCGGAAAATGAAAAATTGTTAGAAACAGTATGAATGGATGCAGTATTTTTTTCCCTACAAAAAATATATTTACAATTTAGCTCTAAAATGATTAGGTGAGCAAATATTGAATATAAAGAAATTACAATGCAAATCCCTATGGTGCGTCGCCTAAGTCAGCACCCGGTATAAAAAAATCTTCAATATTTTAATAATATTTTGCCGTAATCTTTCATATTAACCTAAACAATGTATCAAAATGTTGATAGTATAGTAACCACCTAAAAATGTTTATTATTATTATTTTTACTTCCTTTTACGATAAAGGAAGTATTGGATTCACCCCAAAAATTCAAAATTGAATTTTTAACGGATCTTCACGTTTTCGAGTCCCCTGAACCCAAAAAACATGTTTTTGTTCATTGGTCTGTCTGTGTGTCTGTCTGTGAACAGAATATCTCAAAAACGAATGAGGAATGGGGTTGAAACTTCATATACAGTGAATTTATTTTAATGGTTAACATAGCAGTTTCGTTTCTATGCCAGCAGTTAATCATACAGGTCATTTCCATAGTTACCAATGAAATCAATAGATTAGAGCATTTATTTTCCAAGTTAACATACGAATTTGAATTAGGTACTTGCTAATAAGAAAACTTTAATTTTGTTACCGGAATGTAGGTATGCAACTGAAAAGTAGATACATAGGAACAACTTGTGTGTTGTATCTTTTCTTGAGTGGTATACATTAGGATAACTATTAATTGTATTTTTAACAAGTAATAATTTCTACAGTGACTTTATATGAGACAGTGGCTTGAATCGGCCCCCATTAAGAGGAAAAATTTGTTGATGCTTTTGTTTGTTTATACCAAATTCGAGGTTAGCAGGTTAGGTTTTACGTTAGTTTGTGTCAAATTCGAGGTTAGCAGGTTAGATTTTGCGCCAGTTTGTGTCAAAACTGACGCAAAACCTAACCTGATAACCTCGAATTTGACATAGACTTACAGTGCCACGAACATATTATGTATGTGTTGTGTAACCAAAATTTGTTGATGCTTTTGTTTGTTTATACCAAATTCGAGGTTAGCAGGGTTAGATTTTGCGTCAGTTTGTGTCAAAACTGACGCAAAACCTAACCTGTTAACTTCGAATTTGACATAGACTTACAGTGCCACGAACATATTATTTATGTGTTGTGTAACCAAAATTTGTTGATGCTTTTGTTTGTTTATACCAAATTCGAGGTTAGCAGGTTAGGTTTTGCGTCAGTTTGTGTCAAATTCGAGGTTAGCAGGTTAGATTTTGCGTCAGTTTGTGTCAAAACTGACGCAAAACCTAACCTGTTAACCTCGAATTTGACATAGACTTACAGTGCCACGAACATATTATTTATGTGTTGTGTAACCAAAATTTGTTGATGCTTTTGTTTGTTTATACCAAATTCGAGGTTAGCAGGTTAGGTTTTGCGTCAGTTTGTGTCAAATTCGAGGTTAGCAGGTTAGATTTTGCGTCAGTTTGTGTCAAAACTGACGCAAAACCTAACCTGATAACCTCGAATTTGACATAGACTTACAGTGCCACTAACATATTATTTGTATGTTGTTTAACCATGACCATTCAAAAACGTTCAATTTATTAAAGTTAGTAGGCCATAGGTCGCCATTTTGAGGCAAATTATGCATATTGTCGCCACTGTCTCTATCAAGCCACTGTAATAATTCCTATGTTAACTCATAAAATACACGCTCTAATCTATTGATCTCATTTGTAACTATGGAAATGACCTGAATGATTAAATGGTGCCATAGAAACGAAACGCTTATGTTAACTATTAAAATAAATTTTACAGACTATTCAACTCACCCCCTTCAAGTTAACTATTCACCAATCATAATTTAGTATGTATGTCATTTGCCACCAATCAGCGTAAAATTGTGCAACAATTCCGCTAGCGGAGTTTTAATGACTATTCAACTCGCCCCCTTTAAGTTAACTATTCACCAATCATAATTTAGTATTTATGTCATTTGCCACCAATCAGCGTAAAATTGTGCAACAATTCCGCTAGCGGAGTTTTAATGACTATTCAACTCACCCCCTTCAAGTTAACTATTCAACAATCATAATTTAGTATTTATGTCATTTGCCACCAATCAGTGTAAAATTGTGCAACAATTCCGCTAGCGGAGTTTTAATGACAATTTTTTTCTCTTCCTGTGACATTTATTTAACTTCCTGTAAAATTAATCAAATATGATATTAGAAATGTCAAATTTGACAAACAATTTATTTTACGTCAACAGATTTTTATTTTCAAAGAGGACGTGATAAAATTGATTAATTACTAAGAAATGTCAATTTTGTTCGTTGAATAGTCCTTCAAATGCCGCTTGCAGCCGACGAATTGCATGAATTTTTGTCAAAGTGTTTATTCGTGTTTATTGCCTTGCAGGCCAAGCTCCTTCATGGGGTGTTAGTGCCTCACCATTATTTATTGCTTCAAAATTGGTCTCGTGCTGTCGCACTGGACCAATTTATATCGAAGCAATAAACACTCATTCACTTTGACAAAAATTTTCGGCAATTCGTCGACCGCTTGCGGTATTGTATATGACAATTTTTTTCTCTTTCTGTGACATTTATTTAACTTCCTGTAAAATTAATCAAATATGATATTAGAAATGTCAAATTTGACAAACAATTTATTTTACGTCAACAGATTTTTATTTTCAAAGAGGACGTGATAAAATTGATTAATTACTAAGAAATGTCAATTTTGTTCGTTGAATAGTCCTTCAAATGCCGCTTGCAGCCGACGAATTGCATGAATTTTTGTCAAAGTGTTTATTCGTGTTTATTGCTTCAAAATTGGTCTCGTGCTGTCGCACTGGACCAATTTATATCGAAGCAATAAACACTCATACACTTTGACAAAAATTTTCGGCAATTCGTCGACCGCTCGCGGTATTGTATATGACAATTTTTTTCTCTTCCTGTGACATTTATTTAACTTCCTGTAAAATTAATCAAATATGATATTAGAAATGTCAAATTTGACAAACAATTTATTTTACGTCAACAGATTTTTATTTTCAAAGAGGACGTGATAAAATTGATTAATTACTAAGAAATGTCAATTTTGTTCGTTGAATAGTCCTTCAAATGCCGCTTGCAGCCGACGAATTGCATGAATTTTTGTCAAAGTGTTTATTCGTGTTTATTGCTTCAAAATTGGTCTCGTGCTGTCGCACTGGACCAATTTATATCGAAGCAATAAACACTCATTCACTTTGACAAAAATTTTCGGCAATTCGTCGACCGCTCGCGGTATTGTATATGACAATTTTTTTCTCTTTCTGTGACATTTATTTAACTTCCTGTAAAATTAATCAAATATGATATTAGAAATGTCAAATTTGACAAACAATTTATTTTACGTCAACAGATTTTTATTTTCAAAGAGGACGTGATAAAATTGATTAATTACTAAGAAATGTCAATTTTGTTCGTTGAATAGTCCTTCAAATGCCGCTTGCAGCCGACGAATTGCATGAATTTTTGTCAAAGTGTTTATTCGTGTTTATTGCTTCAAAATTGGTCTCGTGCTGTCGCACTGGACCAATTTATATCGAAGCAATAAACACTCATACACTTTGACAAAAATTTTCGGCAATTCGTCGACCGCTCGCGGTATTGTATATGACTATTCAATTCACCTGTCATCTGTCAAAAAGTGACCAATGAAAATCCAGAATTCTGACATTTCTTGACCAATCAAAAAAATATCAGTGGATATATCTTCCTAGAAGGTATTCAAGTGACTATTTTTAACAAATGCGATTTTTATTAGAAAAAGTCAATTTTAGTTTTCTGTTACTATAGAAATAGCGCAGTTTGTTGCTAGATTTACTGAAAACTAATTTGAAAAAGTAGTTTGGTTCATTAAATAGTCTCTCGAATACCATTCTTAGTCAAAGTTAAGTAGATTATTTTTGCGGTGGTATCACTACACATGTCCATTGCGCTTGGGATTAGGACTCGTGCTAGTGCACTCGTCCTAATCGTACCAAAGCGCAATGGACATTCGTGACACCACCGCAAAAATAGTCGACATAACTTTGACTACTCATGGTATTATAAGTGACAATTTTTTTCTCTTCCTGTGACATTTATTTAACTTCCTGTAAAATTAATCAAATATGATATTAGAAATGTCAAATTTGAAAAAACAATTTATTTTACGTCAACAGATTTTTATTTTCAAAGAGGACGTGATAAAATTGATTAATTACTAAGAATGTCAATTTTGTTCATTGAATAGTCCTTCAAATGCCGCTTGCAGCCGACGAATTGCATGAATTTTTGTCAAAGTGTTTATTCGTGTTTATTGCTTCAAAATTGGTCTCGTGCTGTCGCACTGGACCAATTTATATCGAAGCAATAAACACTCATACACTTTGACAAAAATTTTCGGCAATTCGTCGACCGCTCGCGGTATTGTATATGACTATTCAATTCACCTGTCATCTGTCAAAAAGTGACCAATGAAAATCCAGAATTCTGACATTTCTTGACCAATCAAAAAAATATCAGTGGATATATCTTCCTAGAAGGTATTCAAGTGACTATTTTTAACAAATGCGATTTTTATTAGAAAAAGTCAATTTTAGTTTTCTGTTACTATAGAAATAGCGCAGTTTGTTGCTAGATTTACTGAAAACTAATTTGAAAAAGTAGTTTGGTTCATTAAATAGTCTCTCGAATACCATTCTTAGTCAAAGTTAAGTAGATTATTTTTGCGGTGGTATCACTACACATGTCCATTGCGCTTGGGATTAGGACTCGTGCTAGTGCACTCGTCCTAATCGTACCAAAGCGCAATGGACATTCGTGACACCACCGCAAAAATAGTCGACATAACTTTGACTACTCATGGTATTATAAGTGACAATTTTTTTCTCTTCCTGTGACATTTATTTAACTTCCTGTAAAATTAATCAAATATGATATTAGAAATGTCAAATTTGAAAAAACAATTTATTTTACGTCAACAGATTTTTATTTTCAAAGAGGACGTGATAAAATTGATTAATTACTAAGAATGTCAATTTTGTTCATTGAATAGTCCTTCAAATGCCGCTTGCAGCCGACGAATTGCATGAATTTTTGTCAAAGTGTTTATTCGTGTTTATTGCTTCAAAATTGGTCTCATGCTGTCGCACTGGACCAATTTATATCGAAGCAATAAACACTCATACACTTTGACAAAAATTTTCGGCAATTCGTCGACCGCTCGCGGTATTGTATATGAGAATACTGCGCTCTATAATTTAGGTTATACATACTATATAGAAACCTTCACTCTGTTCCAAGATATTTGCGAAATTCCAATTTTCCGATTTGCTCCGTGCATTTTCCACCTTTTCCATCGTCGCTCGAGTGCAGAACATTTTTTTTAAGGTACAACCAAAAAACCACTTATATGCAAAATTTCATCAACTTGGGTTTTAATGACATCTTTTGTCGATATTTTGTCTCCGGCGTCTGGACTAAGGCAGGTGAGGGCTGAATTCAATTAAAACAACAAAACGCTGCATGAGATTCATTGCTACAGGCTATTTCTTGCCAATGTAAGAAAGGGTGTGCTAAGGCCTGCAGCTGCAGAAAAGCTGGTTTGCATTGCTCTATTACTTGTAAGAATTGCTGTGAACAATCATGCCTAAATGTTTCTGAGATTATTATAAATGACTGACATAGACAAACAAGCAATTTCAATAATTGATCAGATGATCACCTAAGAAATGAAGATAATGAACATTTACCCTTGGTTATGGAAAGTGATGTAAATGACAGTACATAGTGAACCAAAAGATCAAAATATAACGTTTCTATTCAAAAAAATGCATGCATTATTTATATTAATTTGTATTATTTGTATTTTTTATACATATATCTACCATTTGGATACAAAATTATTTCGTTTTGTCTTTAAATTGAAGTAACTTGTTTCTTTTTGTTTGTATGTACGCCTTATTTGTAAATATATTGTTTGAGCCAATTTTTATATATTATTCTGGCTCCACATTGCGGCACCTTTTTATGTTATAATTGACTATGTTATAATATCTTCATGTATGTAAATGGTTTTTTGTTATAACAATAATTATTATACCTTAGCTATTACATCTGACTTTTACTATACTTTAGTTTATTTTCAATCAATTCTCTTCTAAAATTGAATTTAAGAAACTCATTTGCCCTTTTATAAGTTATGGATTATCTATAGTAATATAATATGGGCGAGACATACTTACCGATAATTTTACACACGCCGAGTGCTGGTTGCAATGAAAACTGTCCCGAGGGTTGCTCGAGGGCAGTTTTCTAAGGGCAACCAGCACGATGACTCTTGGCACGGGCAAAATGATATGTAAGTGTGTTGCCCGCGTTTATATTTTGGAGATTATTACGCGAAACCCGTATACGAATTATAATTTAAAATTGATCTAACAATGCCAAAAAACTGAAATTGCTTGTTTCTTGCATTTCTATTTCTAATTGTAACTCCATCCACGGGGTTGATAATCAGCACTAGGGAACTTATCGCTTGATAATCGTCCCTAGGGCGCTTATCAGGTAATCAGTTCGGAATTGGTCGATTTTCAAAAAATGCATGGTTCTCATTGGATTATATCAGTCATGTGACAGTTGTGTGTAATAATCAATATTATTAAATCTATAGCTCCGGTAGAAAAACATTTTACTCGTGACTGAAAACACAGGTCGGATTCGCTCATAATCTAGACTGCTTTTATTCCTTAAAATTCATTCTTTTATTTCATGACAACTTGTACGTCTGTCACCTGCCACTTCAAATTATGCAAGTGCAAAATCAATTACAAATACCTCCTCGTTACATTACTTTTGTCATTCAAAAAATATCAAATAGTAAGTACTTTTCTTTCAGTTTTTACATAAATACCTGCAGTCTGTCACTTGTTCATGGACCTCGACACTCTCCCCCACCAAACCAAACGCATCTAGCAGTCTCCCAACGTCCAAACAAATCCCAGCACAAACCCAACCAAACACCAGGACCCGCAAAGACTTTCCAGCCAAATACGACAAGGCACCTACCACCTTTCTCCAACAGAACCGCCAAACAACTGATCAGCAGCAAACGCCTTCCACGTCTTCCTACCAAAATTCTCAAGCCACCGATGACCTAGTATCACCAACCTCGACTAGATGCAAGTTACAAAATGTCACTTCAATGACAAGCTTGGCGAATTCAAACTCCATTAGATGAAAACCTTCTATCCACACCATAAAACGCTTACTCTGCTAACAATCTGGATGTAAACCACTTCCAGTAAAAACCATTCCCTGTTATTCAATTCATATGATGTAATTGATTGACAATAAACTCAATTCGGCATCCAATTCCAGAAATTGCTTTTGTAGATTATAACTGTATTACTTAGGGTATTCTCACCACATCTATTTTCTTTCTCCTTACCATCTTCACATCTTTAAACCTTTTAAAATTTTTACTTTTTATTTTCTTTTCGCAAATTTAATGTTTTATTAACAACCCTTTATATTCCAAAAAACAGATTAAACTTTGTATAAAGGGTTTATTTTATAAATTTAGCCGCTTACAAAGGTATTACATGTTTTTTGTACCAAATTATTTTAGCTACTTGTTGCCTAGCTTCCAAAGTAATTATTGCATTTTCTATTTCAGTTACTCTTATGTCAAATAGTACAGTGTCTTCAGAAATGATCGAACGTTTGATCATGTTTGAAGGCACTTTATTTTGTGTATAGCGATCATGATTTTCAAAATTCGCATAACAAATACTCGTTCCAACATCAATGTTGGTTGGTTAAGATCATAATCAACAAGAAAGAAATTTCAAAGAGAACAAAGACTATTGTGTACAACAGAGTTTACGTCCCAACTTTATGCTATAGTAGTGAAAATTCGATGTTGACAAAGAGAGAGAAAAGCAGGTTACAAGCTGCGGAAATGAAATTTGTGTGTAGAATAGCTGGAGTTACAAAGTTTGACAGATTCAGAAGTACGGATATCTGACACAACTTGAACATAAAACCCCTCCAAAAAATAATAGAAAATAACCAACTAAGATGGTTAGAACACCTATACAGAATGAGCAACAGTAAATTGGTTAAGAGGGTATGAGAAGCAAAAAGAGAAAGGACAAGGGAAGAAATCGAGAGGCCGTCCTACAACATCACGGTACAATTATGTTGCGGCCATTTTAAATAAAAAAAGCCACACAGTGGAACGAGGCAAGAAGATTAGCCTTGGACAGGAAAAAATGGACTAAAATGTACAATAATACGATAGCTTTATGTGTGCACACGTGTGTGTATAGTGTGTAAATGAATACCTCGACACTGGAAACAGTAATGAGGTCAAACAGACAAAGAAGAAGAAGGCAACTCCTCTTCAGGAAAACCAGAAGATGACTGTAAAAGACTAATAAATGAATACTCGCCGAACCAAAATGAAGAAGAAAGGCAAAATAATAAAGCAAACCAAGTTATCTAATCTTCCAGCAGCCTTTGAAACGATAAAGAAGCTGACTTGCGATTAATTAATTAAAATAATCAATGGTAGTAAGAAAAATCGCAGATCAACCCCCCTACAGTTTGTACACTACGTTAGCTCTAAAAAATCTTTACTTACCGCGATGGCCGAGCTAGCTCAAATTCGGCGATATGGTCGTGGATTCAAACCACCAGCTGTGTACCGTGCAAAGTCTTAAAAAAAGAAATGGGCGCCAGATGATTTCAAATAATTAAAATAAACTACAATACACTAATAGACGTGTCTGTCCGGGACGCTGGTCTGTCCGGGACGCTGTTTTGTCTGTCTGGGACGCTGTTTCAGCAGCCAAACCGTAAGAGATAGAGAAAAAAGTTATTGAAGTTATATGTTTGGAATGGTCATGTCAGGTCAGGAACCGAATTTCAGTCTCTAACACTAATTATTATCTTAATTATATCCTAATAGGATAGATAGATTCTAGGCAAATTTTATCAAGGCGAATGCGACTGGTAGTTTGCTACCAACAATGACGTCATATACGTACGTGTGGTGAATACGCGTTCTATTTGCAAAACGGTCTTTTTTGTTTTATTAAATGAGACATTTGTCTCACTGGACTGCTAGTAATGTCATAATAAGGCTGTGCAAGTTAAATGATGGTTGCGACATGCACAAAGATCAAATCCTCTTTCGGGTTATTAAGTTAATTGTAACCACAAAATAAATCAAGGATAAGCTTATCTGTCATATCATTAAACCTTTCTGCTCAGGCTATTGAATGCAAAAAGCGTGAATGCTCCTTTTACAAAGGTTCAATTACACACCTAAATTGTAGCTTTAAACATTAATCGTAATTAAATATATGCATAAAACTTCAAATGTCAGAACAAGTGAATGTAAGAATTTGAACATTACATGTTAATAATAGTGGAAAGTATGAATTTAAACTTTAAATACTGACGGTTTTAGAATGTACGGATGTAAATTCCAGGTATTGAAGATAATTTAATATAATATTAATTCCAGAATAGCAGTCCAAATTAGCTTGAAGGCCGGGAGATCATCCATACGGTCCGAATTAGCTTGTAACACTAACCTCCAACTTCCATAAACTGCGGTCAAACAAACGCTGATCGTAAGCTGCTACACACTGCTGTGGATGCATGGGTACTTGAAGGGAAGTCACCCCCAAGCTGCAGGATCAAGGCAGGACGCCAGCAGGTGTAGAATATATCGGACGGCGACTTTGCTTTTAAGACCAAATTGTCAGATAAAACCGTCAATCCAAGAGCTAAAGGAATGCAATTAATATGGGAAAAGCAAAACAGAAAAATGCTGTAGTACCTGATTATAGTCAGCCCTTGGAAACACAATGCTCATAAAAAATTGGTTAAGCGCACGTAATTTGACTTATAAAATCGACCCTCAGCTGTGCCAAACACGGCGGGCCGAGGCGAGAATAATAAGTGCCAGGGACAAAAAATTTGCTTCTAAAGAAAAGCTCTCATTACAACGGCCTGCGATAACAGATTGCGCGGGTCAAAAGTGCACCATGCTAATTAGTGATCGGCCGATACAGATTTTTTTGGCCGATACCGATAATCGGCCGATACCGATATTTTAGTTGCCGATACCGATATAATATCGGTATCGGCACTACATTTTTAAAAGGTCTGTAATTATTTAATATACGTTGATATAAGTAAAAATTGTCAACTCCGCATCGATGCGGACGTGACATGAACCAATTTCGGTAATTCCCCGACAGTGTCGTGGTGATTACCCGTTTTACAGAAAGTGTATTGTTTCATTGTTTGCGCCAGTGCACAGTGCTGCTGCAGCTGCTGCTCAGATAACGATTGTGTTGTGCGGTATTATAATCTTTTGGGATTCAAATAAAAATACGATGGGAGAAAATAGCGATAATAGTAAAAAAATATATCTACATATTTTAAGCCAAAAGAACAAAATAGTTCACAAGAAGTTATACCCAAAGCCGCTGGAGATTCTAGTAAAACGAAAGGGAAAAAAAGTTCTCTATGGAATTTTTTTGAAAAGAAGGGGACTGCTAAATTTGAAAAAGATGCCGCTATTTGTAACATCTGTAAAACTATAGTATCCTTGGGAGGAACTGGGCGAACACATAGAATTTAATAATAAAATATACTCTATTCACTATAGTCCCGGATTGTCAATGTCAAACTCCAATTAAAAACAATCCTTTATATCATGGTTAATACTTTTAAGTCAAGCTATGGGTAACTAGAAACAATTAATAAAGCTACTAATGTCAAAATTATAAATTATAGGTTATATTTCGGACTGACTTAAGCAAAAATAAATAAAAGTTGCCAGTAACAAAAACCCAAATTTTCAAAATTACGCTTTTGCGTTGTCCAACCTAGTAGTAACAAAAAAATCAATAGAAATTCAACAGTGCTACCATAAAACGTCATTTTTGACAATCCGGGACCATAGTGAACAGAGTATAGTTGATCTTAAATTTGCCGATATATATCGGCAAAATTTCGCCGATACCGATTATCGGCAAGATTTGCCGATATTGCCGATACACCGATATTTATATCGGTATCGGCCGATCACTAGTGCTAATGATAGCAACTCAATCCAGGTACAGAAATGCGCTGGTTGGAAAATTTAAGAATTATAAATGTAATGGATGTTAATTCAATTAAAAATATACAGGTTAGGCCTGAAATGATTTGGTAAATGGCGAAACAATTAAGCAGAGTCAAAAAATTGTTTCACCTTTCAATCAGAGAAAACTACAACACAATTTAATCAAGAAATGCCAAGAACAGCTTCCAACGTTAAACCCCCACTTTAAACAAGCAAGGAAAACCAATGCTGGCACCCCATTAGTAAAGTAATGTGAAGTGATTGCTTACAAACTAACAACTGTGATGACGAAACTAGTACTCCACCGGATAACATAAGAGATAGAAAGTATGCAAAAGAATCGTAAAAATAAATCAAAAATGAAAATAGGTAGTAACAGTCTATATTGACAGTTGAACTGAGGGAATAATGGCTGAAATAAGTAAAACCGTACAAATTGCTGGAAGAAATGACAAACTACAGCATTAAAATCTTGGGAATTAGTGAAGCTAGATGGAATGATGAAGAACAGAAACTGGTAAATAGAAATACTATTTAGGACAATCGGATGAAAATGTAAAAAGAGAGAAAGGTGTAACTAAAATGTTGGAGCAAAAAAACCAAAAAAATTCAGTTACAATAAGGTGTATTGTAACAAATTAGGTGGGTTATATTTAATACAAGATTTTGAAATCTGATTTGCATATGCACCAACAAACGAAGATCAAGTGGATGTAAAAGGTTACTTCTATGGCTAAGCACAAACTGTAATACAAAAAATCAGCAAAAAATATAAATATGTTACAAAAATAGTATTGGATATTGAAATGTTAAATTCGAGAATAAAAGTGATTGAAGAAAAAAGATAATGGGGCAAGATGGACTAGGTAACAAGAATGACAACGGAGAAACCTAATATAATTCTGTACCATAAAGAACTTTATCTACGACCACCACCAAAAGTAGGCCTTTTAGCGCTAGCTTTTTTCACTAAAAGTGATGTTTTATAATTTAGCGTGGTTAAAGAAATCAGCTGTTTAACTTTTAGCCCAGGTGCTAAAAGTGAAGTGAGGTTATAAAACTACAATTTCGAACTGGAAGTGAAGTTGTAAAGTTATTCTAGTTGCTTCTTGCTTTACAGGTAAAGTGTTTTTGAAATAATTAAAGCGTTATGTAACGAATACAGTCAGATGTGGAGTATTAATAATTACCTTTCGTAACTGACCTTGACAGTACTGGCTTTGCAAACATTTGCTCGCGCGGCATGGGCTACTATTTATTATGACATAAATTAGAAGTGTCGTAGATGCAAACCTTTGTTAAATCGATATTTATGGATTAATAACGGTAAAATTAAGGTCGTAGATAAAATATTGTATGCAACGCGTGCTAAAAGTCGTTTATGCGCGAGACATGTTATGAAACTCAGCCTTCGGCTTCGTTTCATAATTTTCATGTCTCGTGCATAAACGTGCACTTGTTGCATAAATAGCTATTATAATCAGGGGAACCCTATTTAAACATGAAATCATTCACAGAACACCACAGACATCTTCAAATGGGCATACGAAAAATGAGTTAGACCATATTATGATAAAAGAAAATGGAAAAATTTACTGTACAATGTCAATATGAGGAGTGCCGACGTAGGTTCAGACCATGAGCTTATCTGAGCAAAACTAAGAATTAATATATCTAATATTGTCCTTAAAAAATAAAATTTGTCATGAAACAGAAAAATGCAAAAATGATTAATGTTGATGCTGAACATATTTCCGATTTTAAATCACACCTTGAAATGTTGATTAGGTTGCATATGAAATTAACAATTTATTTTGTTACAGACTGAAGCAAGTAAATGGGTTCAGGCATTTGTAGAAAATCCTGAGGAGGCTATAATTAACATGATACAGTTTCTTGTTGATGTGTGTGGTCATCAAGAATTCGATGTAACTATTATTTTTAAATGTGAAAAAGTAAATCTCGTAGAAGTTATAAACTATATGCAGAAAAATCCTCCAAAGGATCAACAGGTTTGCTATATTTATAATAGAATAATGATAATAATTTTTGTGAACATAGAAATGTATCTTTCTATTTGTTAATATTGTCTTTTCTTGTTTAAAAGTATTATTTCTTTGCTTAAAGGTACTGTTTTCTATGCTAAGTTTACTTAGGGAAAAGTTTCTCCAATTGTGACTTTTGCAGAACACTGGAAAATACTTGATGAAAGTTACTTCTGGCTGGGGAAGGCAGATTCATAATGTAATATACCAATTTATTGAAAGTCTGTTGGAGCTTTCAAATAGTAAAGAAATCTTGGACAATGTTACTATGACACATTTATTTGGTTTTGTAGCAGCCCTTAGCATGAGCAACCATAAACCTCTACTTCATACAGGCGTTGTTATTGGTTAGTAAATAATTATTTTTAACATTAAAGAAACTTGGGAGCTTTAAAAATCTGTACAATATGACATGTTTTAGCGGCAAAGATGAAAACAGTTCTGGTGAAAATTTGTTTGGAAATTGGGAATAAATTGCAGCACTGTTCCAATCTTGCTAGAATGGATATGGCAGAGAGTCTAGAGTTATGGAGTATGAAGAAAAATAATGTGCATAAAATACTGACTCTATTTCAAACAATTATAGAAAAGCAATGGTAAGGAGCATTTAAATTTAGATATTTTTGCCTGTAAATTTTTTTTATTCAAAAAGTTTATATTGATTTTAGCAACAATACAGCCAATTAGAATAGTTGGTGAAAACGGCAAGTGAATGCCCCAGTTTTAAATGGGGATTCACTTCTATTTGAATATTGATTTACTAATATTCTTACTACATTCTCAATGTAATATAGATATCGGGCATTACAATGTGTAACTCTTACATTAGTACATTATTGAATTTTAGGTCACATAGGTATTTACATTTCTTTATTCACAACCATATATTTAATAAGGTGATTTAATGACTTACAACGTTGGAAAATGAGCTATTACCAACTCTTACACTCTCCAACCGGTCGGAAAAGTGGTTGCCGTGGCAGCGGTTGGAAAGTAACCAATTGCCAACCTTTGTCTAAGTAGGGACACTGGAAATATCGTTCATCCATTCATGCGCGTCACAACCTATCGAATCAATATAATAATTTTTCCAATTGTTTAGAATGAAGTGGTTTGTCAATAAAATAGTATACATACCACGGTGAAAAGTTTTATTCCTGTCTACCTACAAAAAATTTCCAAGAAATTTTTTTATTGTCTTGGTTACGGCTCCTGCACTAATTTTTCTATTGGTCATTAATGAGTGTCGTACGATTTTCATAATAATATTAAGCACCATACAGAAAATTGGCTGCTGAATTTTCATGTAAATTATTTAGAAATTGTTCTAAATTTCCTGGTAAATATGCGTGCAAAAATGCGCAGAAGTATCATAATCAGACTAAACTGCAGCGCATGATGCGGAATGTAAACATAAACATAACCTACATTTTATTAGCATTGTTTAATGTTGGCCCTCCTATCTAAAATACATTCAGGGGTCTCTAAGATAAATGCCTTAACCCTACCTCAGAAAATAGATAACAAACGACAAATAACATGAAAACAAACGCATACTTCAACCAATACTCTCTAGAGGGTACTCTTTCCACTTAAAATATTTGGAACTACGCATGTGCGCATGCCAAATTTAACATCAAATTTAGCACACGTTGCAAATAGGAAATTGTGTTTTTGAAAAAAATTTATCAGCGAATTTATTTGAAAATTTACATGTAAATTTGCACAAAGATTAGCGTCGTGTCATACAGCCTTTAGATGACATAAAAAATGAAAAATACCTTATTAGTGAAGTGTCGTTTCGATTTGCATGGGTGTTAGCAAAAGCTATTATTCTGATCCACTTACTAAAAAATTGCTTGTTTTTAATGTATTTTAGTTGTGTACATAGAGATGGATCTGATATAGTTTATTTTGTATTCAAATTAAAAATGAGCAGCAGAAATTATGAAATAATAGGGTTACAGTTCTTTAGTTTTTGTGGGCATTTCAAATCACTGAATAAAATAAAATGTATATTAAGCTCATCACCTATCTTTACTTAACGACCAAAATATTAATTAGTTTGGTAATTGAACAGGGCATTTTAAAGTACTGTGTTTCGTTTCCAAATTCCCCAGACTTAAAAAGAAAAATGTATAGGCGATTCTAAGATTACATTATTAAGTTAATTGTAAATTTTTGTTTTAGTTGTCATCCTGATCCTAGTTTATACAGTATGAAAATAGTTTGCATCGAACAAATGTGGAAATGGTTTGAAGCTGACCCTGGTATCATTTCTTCTAGCAAATACTTTCGTAAGCTCATGAGACTTGTCATAGATGTGGTGAGTAAAACAAAATTTGCTATTTATTTTATACTTACTATAAACATTTCAAGCTATAAAATCGTTAATACTTGAAAGATTTCGATAAAATTTAGTACAGTATTGTTTTGAGGGGTGGCAAATCCAGTGGCTTGTCCAGATTTTTTCTAAAAAAATTGCTAATATGAATTCTTGAAATTTTACTACTAAACACTGATCTAGTAGGCCTTGGGTTTTGTAGGAACATGGCGCTTTTGTCTCCAAAAATACTGTTCATCAAGCTCTACCATTTAAAAAAATCCGGTTAGAATCGCACAATAAATAAAGATTTTACAGGGTGGCTCAAGAACAAATGGGTCACACTGTATACAGTCTGTCCGCGGATTGAGTTCACATAAGGTGTAAATAATAAAAAGTATTCGACTTAGAAGCTGATATTCTAGGAATCGCTCCTGCTTGTTCTCAAAGCAAGATTTTGAGAAAATCAATCAAATTAATTAATACACAGGGTGTTTTTCGAATCGATTTTTAAAAAATGGCTAAGAGTTAACTACCTTTATTAGAAGAGACAAGCAATCCAGTGAGACAAATGTCTCATTTAAAAAAACAAAAAAGACCATTTTTCAAATAGAACGCGTATTAAATAAAAACTGTACCCAGACCTGAAAGGTGTCAAAGTGGTTGACTAACCGATCGACGTTTTAAGGCGCAGAGGGTTGCAGCTCCGTTTGGCTGCTGAAACAGCGTACTGACACTTCCGGTTTTCGAGAAATCACGTGACTTCTCGAAAACCGGAAGTGTCACGTGACTGAAATTCGGTTCCTGAGCTGACATGACCATTCCAAACATATAACTTTAATAACTTTTTTCTCTATCTCTTACGGTTTGGCTGCTGAAACAGCGTCCCGGACGGACGGACGGACAGACAAGTCTATTAGATAAAGGATAATAAAGAAAAGTATTAAGAAAAGTTGTTTGCATTCCAATCAAACAGTTTTCATTGTTCTAAATAGCATGTTACTCATACTAAGACATTCTTAACATATGTCAATTCCACGTTTCGTCGAAGAAATCTCTAAAGTACAAAATAACATTTTGGGCTTTGTTATTATAGCGCGGCATTTTTAGTGTATTTTTGGATAAATGTCACATCGACCGCATTATAAAATAAGCTGTATTTAAACCCTATCTGATCAAAAATTGCAGATTTATTGTTTCGTCCAGTTCCTTATAGTTAAATAGAGAGAATTACTATATCACAAAAAAAAAGATAATGTGTAGACTTTAACACTGCTCGCGCAAATGGGAAAATTTAAATGTTGAACACATATGTTCGATATCGTTTGCTTGAAAGGGTTGAAACTTGATGCATTTATATAAAAGCATTATAGTATCGGAACTGATTTATGGGGTTTCATTAGTCAACAAACTTTTTTATGGCAACCATATGAGCTTTTGAGCCTGTCATCTGGGTGGAAGCTAATTCTAAATAAAAAAGTTTTTGTAAAATTGGATTGTAAATAAGAAAGTTACAGATGAAAATGTATTTAATATTTCTAATCAGGAAAGCCATGAAATAAAAGACTTACGAAAAATACTTTATATTGCCAGAATTGTCAGTAAACTAACACCGTTGTAGAATGATTGCTAGACTAGCAAGTTACGATAACAGTGTTTATTCTTCAGACTTCCACTCGTCTTTAATATAAAACCACTAATATCATGTAAACATTTTTTCATACTTACAATATTCTTACATTACCCTGTATAGTAAGTAATTTATAAGGTGTTTAATTATTATCACAAGTTTGTAAAAAATAAGGACTTCCATAATTACCCCACTAGAGGAGGGAATGTTCTGTCTATACCCAGTCATAGAACAGCTACATTTGTAAAATCACCCATGTGTTAAGATCTTCAATGCATTGCCAGATGTAATTAGAAATATACCGGGTGTCTTAAAATGAATTACATCTAGTATGCTTCAAATTTCTTATAATGCAATCTAAAATTTACTTGAAGTAAGTCTATGTCAAATTCGAGGTTAGCAAGTTAGGTTTTGCATCAGTCTGTCTCAAATAACCAACAAAACCTAGCCTGCTAACCTCGAATTTGACATCGACTTACAGTTTTGCCAATTTTAGGTAAAGTTTCCAATTGCATTATGGGAAATACAAAGCATACTAGATGTAATTCTTTCTAAGACACCCGGTATATTTATAATACTAGCTGAAACCCGCGGCATATGCCGCATTTAAAATGTACGACAAATGTAATAACTTTTGTTGCACTAAAGACAGTTTTAAAAGCACGCTAGAGATTGGCAGTAAGGAAAAGTTCCAAAAAATATATTTTCAAATGGAAAGTCTCTGGAAAGGAAACGCTCGTCTCTGGAAGGCGTCCTAATTAATACGACGTTGTTGGATGCAGTAAAAAAAAATCAGGAAAGAATTAATACTCTTATGAGATTATATGTGAGAATTATTTGTGCCACCGAAATAATTTTCAGCTGCTTGCAATCTGTGTTTTTTTTTCAGGTTTAAGCCGTTGAGGCGTTGAGCGTCATAAAAATATAAATGCGGTAACTCAAGTCTATAGTTACGCCGTTACTGTTATTGTTAAATAACTCGATTAATTATTATTTCTTTGTCATTTTAAACTGGCATTATTATTATTATCTCTATAATAGCAACCATAAGTAACTGTTTATAATGTTTATATGCTAGCGAGTTGTTCTTAAATCGCTAGTGAATTAATAGTAGATTGTTCTACAAGTTAAGAAAAGTGAGAGTTTTCCGGCGAATGTAAAAGTTTTACGTGAGCATGGAAGAATAACTTTTCCAATGTGTTGAACATGCAATGTTTCCGTGTAATTGACAAAAATATCTTTTTAAATAATTTTGGTCAAAGTATGGAAGCGTAATGTTTACTGTACTGTATAAATACAGAGTCCGGCAACAAAGCGGAGGTGGAAGATATTTCTAAAACGATGAGAGTTACATGAATATTGTGTACATAAAAGTTGTAGGTACGAAAGCTTGCTTTTATATCCGACTTACAGCCTCCTTCTTCGTCCAGTATGCTACCGAGATAAGTAAAGTTTGTAACATTTTGCACATTGCTTTCTTCTATCCTTATTTCAGTTCTATCTTCCATATTTGTTCTTATTGTCTTCGTCTTGTTTGTGTTAATTTCCAGGCCCATTGTACTTGCTTTTATTTTAAGTAAATTTAGTTTATCTTGTAAGTGTTCTCTTTTCTCTGTAATTAAACAGATATCGTCCGCATATTCTAAATCCTCAAGTTTCGTGTCAAATCTCCAAACTAGTCCTTTTTAATTATCTACAGTTCTTCTCATTACCCAATCAATATTTATTAAAAATAGTAAGGGCGATAGGATGCAGCCTTGTCTCACGCCATTTTCAATTTCAAAACTATCCGATTTTTCTCCGTTGTGTATTATACATGCGTTGTAATTTTCATAGAGTAGCTTAATAAGTTTAATATATTTATCTGGTATTCCGTAAGTCTTAAGTATTTGCCACATTTTCTGTCGATTTATTTTGTCGAATGCTTTCTTGAAATCAATGAATCCTATATACAATTCTTTCTGCCATTTGTTACATTCATCTAGTATTATCCTTAAGGTGTTAATGTGATCTATACATGAACTTCGTGGTCTAAAACCGGCTTGGTTGTTTCTGAGTTTATTTAAGGTTGCATCCCTTAACCTTTCTAGTATTATTCTCGTTAATATCTTACTTGTGGTGTTTAATATTGTAATGGCTCTCCAGTTATCGCATTCTGTCGTATTGCCTTTTTTGGGTATTTTGACGATTAAGCCTTCTGTCCATTCTTTCGGGATTTTTTCTTCTGTCCAAATTTTCTTTAATAGCTTGTGTAGAATTGTTACAATTGGTTCTGATCCTGCCTTAATCAGTTCCCCTGGGATGTCATCCAATCCAGCCGCCTTATTGTTTTTCAATTGTTTAATAGCTTGTACAAAATCTCCTTCCGTTATTTCGTTCATATTTATATTTATATTTGGTTGTAATTCTGCATCTTCGTCCTCTTCATCATTCTCTTCTATATTTCTACTATCCTTTTGGGTACTAAAAATTTCCTTAAAATATTCTACCCATCTATTTATTATATCCTGTTGTGATGTGAGCAGTATTCCTTTCTTGTCTTTGATGTTATTGGTTGTTGTATTTCTTCTACCTGACATTTTTCGTGTTATTTTATATAACGTGCTTAGGTCATTTCTATCTGCTGCCGTTTCGGCTTCCTTTAGCATCTCCTCTATTTGTTTTCTTCGGTCCCTTCTTGCGCTTTTTTTTATTTGTTTATCTGTCTCCCAGTATGCTTGTTCGAGTGTTTTCTTCTGTTCGTCTGTTCTTGCAGTTAGTATTTTTTGTTTAAGCTTATTTCTTTCCTCTATTAATTTCTCTGTGTTCATAGTCATCCACGGCTTGTGTTTTCTCTTTTTTATTTCTATTATTTCTTCTGCTGTTGTCTTTAGGACTTCTTTATATTTTCCCCAAAGCTGTTCTATATTTAGTTCGTCCATGTTTACTTTCACTTGATCTTCCAGTTTTGTGCAGAACTTTGTTTGCATTTCTGTTTCCTTCAATAGATGTGTGTTGTACTTTATTCTTATATTGCTTTTGTTCTGATTGGTTTTTAGTTTAACTTTAATCTTTACTCTCACTAAAGCATGATCAGAACCTATGTCGGCTCCATTCATTGTGCTTTATAGATTTAGCTAAGGGTTTCAACTGTTTGCAGTTGGAGGATGTCATTTGCTTTCAAAATAAATAGTAAAAGTTACACATAAAACCGACAAGAATAAAAGTTCATGGGTTCTTAAAATTAACTACACAAGTACACTATGGTATAAGACAACGGTCGGCAACTGGCGGACCGCGGTCCAAGTCCGGACCGCGGAAGGTCGAAAATAGGACCGCCAAAAGTTTTTTTTGAAACCTAGTATAACAATTAACTTATTCAATTTAAATAAATGATCTAAAAATATTTTTCTACAGATAATAATATGTTTGTTCCTTATCAGTGTTTCTAATATGTTATTATGTTACAAGTAATAGCGTGACTCGTTTGATTTTTACTTCCTTTTACGATAAAGGAAGTATTGGATTCACCCCAAAAATTCGAAATTGAGTTTTCAACAGATCTTGACGTTTTAGAGTCCCTTGAACCCAAAAAACATGTTTTTGTTCATTGGTCATTGGTCTGTCTGTCTGGGTGTCTGTCTGTGAACAGAATATCTCAAAAACGAAAAGAGGTATGGCGTTGAATATTCATATATAAGTTTTGTGTACTATCTAGATGCAACAGCAAGCTTTTGAAGAAAATCGCATAACCGGAATTATGGCGTTTACTCTTGTGATTTTTCAGTCTTTTTCGATTTTTTCAAAAACGGCTATAACAATTTTTTCAAACTTTACATTTTTAATGTGTATGGATGTAAACTAGGTGATTTTCCAGTTGAATACCTCTAAAATGGGTTTTTTTGTTTTTTCCTATTTTTTTATTAACTGCTATTTCAAATAGAACACCCGGCATATTATTACATTTTTGAATTCAGCTTAAAATTTTAGACAAAATTTTTCTCTCGAACTAACGCTCTATTTTGTACGGTTTCTGTAGAACTTTTGACAAATGCTTGAACATAAATATCAAATTTTTGGCTAATTATAAGGTCACTGTAAAAGGAAGTTGTGTGCGTGTATCAGACCAGATTTTTTATAGTATGTTCCCAGTGAAAATAAAAAATAATATGTAATATGAGCTTTTCTCTGGACCTCGAAAATTTTATTCAAAAATATTCGGACCCGTCTTAAAACTACTTGCCGATCCCTGGTATAAGATAACACAAGGGGGAAGCCTGAGCCTGACTCTGTTTAACTAATAAACATGAAGCAGACAAGCAGAGAAGATAGAACAGAAACAATGAAATGAAAATTATGTACTATGCAGATGATACGGCTATCATAGCAGAAAAATCTTACCTATTTCCACACAATTGCTACAAATTATTACATGAAAATATCAATAGACAAATTAAAATCACACCAATATGGTATAAACTGGTAATAGAGAAGTAACTTAGGAAACAGTTACTAAATTCAAGATATTGAAGTGATTATAAAGAAGTGATACATCAAACATACAAAACTGCTACCGTCTTGAGCTACCTATGAAATATAGTCTGGTAAAGCAAATATAACAGTGAAAAGGAGCCCTATAATTTACAAATCATATGTAAATCCAATTACAGTGGAACTTCAATAAGTCGAAGTTCAATGTGCCACAAAAAAGTTTGAGTTATTAAAACTTCGAGGTATTGAATTTTATACTCAAGTATAAAAATAAGAAAGATATGTTTGTATTTTAAAATGGAAACTAACTACAAACCTTGATTTAGGTAACGCTTACATAAAGTAAATTTTTTTTCACTTATAATTACACGAGAGCTTTTTTTTTGTCGAAGTAAACTTGAAATTTTAATGAGAATATCTTGCTTGGCAATTTAACGAAAAAAACTGCCTCCGGAAAAATTACGAGTCCGAAGGACGAGTAATTTTTTCTTGCAGTTTTTTGAATTGAATTGCCTAAAAGCAAGAAAACTCGAATTATAAATGTTAACTTTACTTCGATAAAAAAAAGCTTGAGTGCAATTCGGTACGACAATTTAATGAATACATATTTAATTTACATATTAGGTAATTTAGAAGTCACTAAATTAACAAACAAGGCAAAAATTATTGTAGAATTAAGCCGTTTTAAAAGTTAGGTTCTGTTTTGTCGCTGGAAAAGTTAGGGCTAACTTTTGCCGCTGTCATAGTGACAAAAAAACCGCAGCTTATGGGATTTTTACAGCCGTATTCATAGTCGTTCGCCAGCGCCTCGCCGGCGAGTCGCCGGAGTTTTGTTATGAATAGTATGTTGGCGGCACTGTACGTCTATGTCAAATTCGAGGTTAGCAGGTTAGATTTTGTGTCAATTTCTGTCAAAACTGACGGCAAACCTAACCTGCTAACCTCGAATTTGACATAGACGTACAGTGCCGCCAACATACTATTCATAACGAATCTCCGGCGACTCGCCGGCGAGCCGCTGGCGAACGACTATGAATACGGCTGTTAGTGTATGCATTAAATTGTCTATAATAATTTTCAAGGTCAACTTTCTAGGGGATAAGTTGCATTCCTGCAGGGTCCCTAGTTTTAATAATGTTGGTACATAGATTTATAGTTCTTTTCTTCCACTAAAAAAATTATTGACATTTTGACAGATATGTCATAATTTAATATTGCTTGCTTCATTTTTGCATTTAAAATATTTCTTGGTTTTCTTTTTTATCCGAATTTATTGATGATGATGATTATTAAATGTTAAAAAAAGAAATTTGTCAAGAGTTCAAATTAAGGAACCTTCACATTCAAAATTGGCACATAACCATAATTTTCAAAAAGTTCTATCAACACATGGTATAAAAATTTCCTTGCGTTTTAATCACATATCTACCAACATTGTAACACTTTGACAGTTATTATAGAAAAAAAACGTACTTTACGTGCTATTGCTATACATGTAACATGTTTTATACAGGGGTATTCGGGAAAATGTGGGAAATCTCCTGGATATGAAAAAACACGTGAAAAGAATACTACAAGTTCATATAAACTTTTTTCGTATAGGCCTCCTCTTCGGAGATATGGGCTTCCAAAGAGCTCCAATGGAATCAAGTTTTTTTCGCATAATTATTGAACCACCAGGTATATTCCAATTTTTTTTTTAATATGATGTATACCAGGTAAGACCCTTCAAATTACTATCTAAGAAAGTGTTGTGAATTACTCACAGCTGCAGGGACGGGCTAGCTGTGACACTCATGACCCCATTTTTTTACGCCCTGTATGATAAGAACTTTGGACAACGTTTTTTACATACCTTTAACTATTGACTAAAAATTAAGTACTCTTCATTCATGTCGCTAATCTTAACCGTTTTCGAAAAAACTTCATTATATTTACGCTGTTAGTCCCCTAACTTCTCTCGGGTTGAATATGAAAAAGAGGAATTTTCCCCTGTCACCAACATAGTTTCAATAAAAAGTTAAACTTTAACTGCTTAGTTAAAAACTTCGTTATATGGTTCAGCATGGGCCTGTTATATAACCCTTTTTCGAACGGTTATTACAATTAGTAAATTGGATATCTACCCTATTGCTTAGTTAACAGAAGTAGTATCTAGAATAATGTATTAAACACTTACCTTGTTGCTTTTGAATTACTTTCAAAATTGACATATCTCACTTATGAAAATATATGATTGAAATTATGTCACTTGACTATTATTTAAAACTAGCTGAAACCCGCGGCATATGCCGCATTTAAAATGTACGACGACTTTAATAACTTTTGTTGCACTAAAGAGAGTTTTATAAAAACGCTAGAGATTGGCAGTAAGGAAAAGTTCCAAAAAATATTTTTTCAAATGGAAAGTCTCTGGAAAGGAAACGCTCGCCTCTGGAAGGCGTCCTAATTAATACGACGTTGTTGGAACGCAGTAAAAAAAAATTGCGGAAAGAATTGTTCTACAAGTTAAGAAAAGTGAGAGTTTTCCAGTGAATGTGAAAGTTTTACGTGAGCATGGAAGAATGACGTGACATTACAAAAAAAAATTCTTTTACACACGTCTACTATGGCAAATGCTACACCAAATACATACAATATATACAGTTCACATTTAATTATATATATTTATTCCTAATTCAGTACGTAAAACATGCTTAGAGCCATGTTTTTGATAACGGTGATAAAATTTAGATTACATTTAGATTTTAGTTTATTGGCATACATGTTTCACGTCAGCGTACAAACAATTTCCAGAGTATTTTATACCACATTGAATATTATGTATCTTCGGATGAAAAATGTTATTATTTGGCCTGAACGAGATCAGCTGATTAAATCAATGCCAGAATGCTTCAAGGTAGCATTTGGCAACAAGATTTCAGTAATAATCGATTGTTTTGAGATGAGAGTGAAAAAATCAAGTAGCCTTGAAGTACAATGTACTACATGATCTACGTACAAACAACATAATACGGTAAAGGTACTAATAGGCATCACTCCTCCTGGATCAATATCATTTGTATCACATGGATATGGTGGCAGAATAAGCGATAAAGGTCTAACATTTGTGGGATTTTAAACAATCTCTTGCCAGAAGATTTTGTATTGGCAGATCGTGGCTTTTTAATAAAAGACTCCGTAGGACTACATATGGCCACAGTGATTACGCCTGCTTTTCTAAAAGGGATACGGCAGCTCGATCCAAGGGATATAGAATCAACCAGGAATATAGCAAGCGTGAGGTAGTGCAAGTATATTGTTACAATAATTATCTTAATTATATCTTTTTTTCAGAATACACGTCAAACGCGTTATTGGTGTCCTTTGTCAAAAAAATACAGCTCTTCACGAAACGATGCCTATGTTCCTGGCAAAAAAGAAAACTGACGATGTTGCTGTGGTAGATCAGATATTAACAGTTTCTTGTGTAATCGTAAATTTATGCTCTCCTATAATTGTATAATTATGAAATAAATTGTATTAACAAAGTTAATCTAATTATTTTTACTTTAATAATCATATCTACAAAATTATTAAAATTAGTTAATTAAGGATCTAACGTTAATACTATCCACTACCATTTATTATATAATGTAAAATTATTTGATTATCTTTTTCTGCATGTGGCCAATTAATAAAAAGCAAAATTACTATATCACATAGCAAAAATTATTAAATAGTACCTATACGATAAGAAACATAAGGATATTTCGAAACTATGTAAGTTACATTAACAATCAATAAAATTACACATGCTGTCTACACAACATAAAAGAATAATTAATGTCTAAATTAAGTATGAAAAATAATTTTTCCGTTGACCGCTTCTTAATTTCAATATTAATGAATTATTTTTCCTAAAAAGGGATGGATTAATAGAAGTCATTAATACACTGTTTTTGATTAATCCACTCTTTTTCATTAATTAACTGTGTTTGTGATTTTGACGTTTTGATATTTTGCATGGAGGTTAGTTCTATTAATAAAATTTTTCGCCACAAAAAAGATTTTGCGGTCAACGAAAAAATTTTGTAATCAACTCGTTTGTTAATGGGCGATTAATACTCTCAACTATTAAAGGCACTCACTCGCTATCGCTCGTTCGTGCTTTAAACAGTTTCGATTATTAATCGCCTTCATTACCACACTTGGTTAAATAACTATTAATGCATAAAGCATAATGGATATTTTGAAGCTATTTAATATTTATTTATTGTGACATCTCTAACAGGTGTTTATTTATTTATTTATTTATTTATTTGGTGAACATTGGGATACAACGGGTAGGAGCCCAAAAGAGTATCCGCAAAATTACAAACTATTACTATACAATATACAACAGTAAATTAAAATTACCGAATTAAACTACCATACCTATATGAAAAATGAAAATATGCATAATACATAAAATATTTAAAAAGCCTGGTATTATTCAACGCGATCCCTTATAATTTTCTTTATTGTCGCAGGGGACATAATAAAAATATCAATTACATCGCAATATAAATTAGTAAATGTTGTTATTCTGCATAACGGAGAATTTTGTGAACAACTGGTATTCCTAAATGGAATATTAAATAATTCATTATAACGAAGATTAAATCTAGGCACATTTATACTTATTAGAGATAACAGTTCAGAATTATATACAAGTGGTTAATGACTTTATACAAAAACAAGATATCTACTGTTATACCGTTATTACAAGAGATGCAGTGTAGATATATTCTGCTATATGCAGGTATGCATGCGTTATAGCATGTCAATTAAAATTAAAATAATCATCCTAACTAAAATAAACTTTAATCATGGTTGCAGAAGATGGATCGACGCCGTAACTTGCTACTATGACTTCCCGTACTGATTGGTAAATTTAAGTCTTAAAAATTTGTTACATCAATAGTTCATTTTGTTTCATTTTAGTTATAATACTTTTTTACAACAGATGCAAACATACTGTATGGAGCTGACAAATCAATGTTGAGCAGTATGTAAATTTGATTCACAAGCTTTAATATATCAGTAATCGGAATTCTGGTATAAAAAGAAGGTACAAAGAATAACTGTGAAAAACGAACAGGCCTAGCGGGTACTCTTAAAGTTAATAGCGAAAGCAGCTTGCTATCGTTAATCTTATTATTCCATAATTTATAACAAAATTTTAATGAATTTAAGGTACATAAACAATCAAAATATTTACATAACAGTACAAAATAACAGAATAACTAATGTCTAGATTAAGTATGAAAAAGAATTGCAATGGATAAAGTATAAAGAATATTTCGAAGCCATTTATGCTAAATAAACAATCAACATATTTACAAATTCTATCAACACAGAATAACAAAATAATTCTATTTATATACTGTTCCACAAATGTACTGGACCACCCATAAAAAATGTATTTATTACATTACGTCACAATATATATATATATATACAGTGTGTTCCCGGATAGGTGAAACGACTCTTGTGAAAGGTAAAAAATTCTCGATTTAAATTTTCATTTTTTGGGGTTCAGCCCTGCTTGGTTAAAGGCGAATTTCTAACATCATTTCAGTTTTGAAAAATCAAGTATGCCTTGGAAATTTTCAAAAAATCTATTTTTCTGTAAGGTAAAGTACCCTTTATGTGGCAAATACGACAAAAAGTTATAAAGAAAAGTTGTTTAGAATCAACATCTAGGCCCCTATACCAAATTTCAAAATCCGCGGTCAACTTTGATTTCTCACATTTTCTTTCAAGTTTATTTTCCAAATCAAAGAATTTTATTTTTAACAAAGTTTTTTTATTATGAAATAAAAAGCGTTGTTAAAAGTATTTGTTTTTCCAATAAAAATCTTTGTTAAATCTAAAATTCTTTGATTTGGGACCTAAACATAAAAAGAAATTGAGAGATCAAATTTGGCTGAGGATTTTGAAATTTGGTATAGGGGCTTATGTGTTGATTCTAAACAACTTTTTTTAATAACTTTTTGTCGTATTTGCCACATAAAAGGTACTTTACCTCACAGAAAAATAGGTTTTTTAAAATGTCCAAGGCATACTTGACTTTTCAGAACTGAAATTATGTTGGAAATTCGCCTTTAACCAAGCAGGGCTAAACCCCAAAAAATTAAAATTTAAATCGAAAATTTTTTACCTTTCACAAGAGTCGTTTCACCTATCCGGGGACACACTGTATATAAAAGCTTTTGTTTTATAGTATACTCATATTAAGCATATTTAATTTCACTATTCTCAAATATCATCTGAAGAATTAACAAAATCATATTAATAAAATTAAAAAATTATGAAACTATAAAAAACTATATTTCACAAAAATAAGAGGAATCACAAAAAAAGGTTAATTAATAGTTCTTTGAGTCTCTCCAGAACGTTTAAAAATCTTCGGCAACAATTCGGTATACTTTGTATGCAGTGTGCTATCAATATTTGGGCAAAATTCAAAATTTTAAAATGATAATATTTTATTAATGGACTTACTTTTCTTTAAACAGATTTATGAAAAGAAATGCTTTTATAGTGACACAATCATGAAAAGTTACCAAAAATTTCATGACTGCCCTTTTGGAAAATATTTTTAAAAATTGCACCAATATATGCAAATGGTCCAGTTCATTTGTGGAGCAGTATATTTACAGAGTTCACATAACCACTTTCCTTTAGGAATTTTTTTAATTGTAGGCATGCTGAATGGTACCATTTTATTCTACATTTTCTGTCATAATATTTTACCATTTGTTCGCCGTCGTCTGGTTTCCTACAGTGACACCATAGCTGCAATCCATAATTAAAATAGGTACATAACAGTGTAACATATAATTCACAAAAATACAAACCTCTTCATCATATGTGCCTATTACGATGTCACTGGAAATTGAACCAAACCCTATAGCTCGCATGTCCATGGGGATGTCGTCTGAACTTGGACCAGCACTCGTAGATGGCATATCCATGGCGATGTCACTACAACTATAGCCCCTATATTTACATATAGTAGCGACAACGATTGATGTTGCCGCTGGGGCAAAATCACGTTGGTATCCCTTAAGTCCCTAGCATATTTAAAAATCGCCTAGGAAGTTGCACAATTAAATTAAAATGTGACATTGACAGTTGTCGTGTTTTTATTCATTTCTCTCTTCGGGGGCTAATTTGAAGTCGAGGACGTGGAAATGCTAGGGTGTTGTGTCGATAAGTGTAAAAATAGTGGCAGAAAAGGATTTCAGATATTCAAATCTGTTATTTTTTCACTGTTTACACTGAAATTTACCGTTTAGTAACTTTTTGTATTTTCATGTTTGCATCAGGTTTGCCCCATGATGTCGCTACTATTTGTAATAGAGGGGCTATAACTACAACTTGAATCCAAACCAGTGGTCATAGATGGCAGAACTAATGTTAGAATCTAGTAATTTCCAAGTTTTGTATTGGTAACATTTTAGACATGTATCATATTGCCATTAAATTGTTAACCTTATTTAAGCTAAACGACACAATAAACCGGAGGCGTACTCAACATTGTGGTATGGCACATTTCAAAACAGAATTAACAACACACACAAAAATAGCGACAATAGCAATAACAGAATTAACAAAATCAACAGCAATTTTCACACTTTGACTTGCACAATATTGCAAGATAGTCCAGTTACATTAGACGGACAACCGCAGCATCTGCCAAACAAATCCAAGTGAGCTGAAATTTTGCATACACCTTTATTTTGACATTTCAAATAACATCTCAAAAGTCCCCATCGATATTGCGCTTGCGTTTTGAGTTATTCAAGGTCAAATGTCACAGAAATAAGTTTTTGCAAATATCTCGCTTTCTATGGGTCTTATGACTTTTTTAGTTATTACAAAAAATGAAGGCTAGGAAATTCTCTACAAAAAAGATTATATGTATAGTTTTTTTACATACAACTAACCGTTCAGTAAATAACACACTATTAAGTTTTGCAGACGGGTTTTACTTCTTTTGACGATAAAGAAAGTATTGGATTCACCCCAAAAATTCGGAAATTGGGTTTTCAACAGATCTTCACGTTTTAGAGTCCCCCGGACCCCAAAAAACATGTTTTTGCTCATTGGTCTGTGTGTCCGTCCGTCGGTCTGTCTGTGAACAGAATAACTCATAAACGAAAAGAGGTATGGCGTTGAAACTTCATATATAAGTTTTTTGTACTATCTAAATGCGACAGCAAGCTTCTGAAGAAAATCGCATAACCGGTGTGAGATAAGTGATTTTTCAGTTGAATACCTCTAAAATTCAACTTGAAAATCACTCATCTCAATCACTCCACATTAAAAATGTAATAAAAATGTAAAGTTTGAAAAAACCGTTGGAGCCGTTTTTGAAACACATCATACTTCCGGTTATGCGATTTTCTTCAAAAGATAGCTGTCGCATTTAGATAGTACGCAAAATTTATATATGAAGTTTCAACGCCATACCTTTTTTCATTTTTGAGATATTCTGTTCGCAGACAGACAGACACACAGACAGACAGACCAATGAACAAAAACACGTTTTTTGGGTTCAGGGGACTCTAAAACGTGAAGATCTGTTGAAAATTCAATTTAGAATTTTTGGGGTGAATGCAATACTTTCTTTATCGTAAAAAGAAGTAAAACCCGTCTGCAAAACTTAATATTGTGTTATTTACTGAACGGTTAGTTGTATGTAAAAAAACTATATAGTCTTTTTTGTAGAGAATTTCCTAGCCTTCATTTTTTGTAATAACTAAAAAAGTCATACGACCCATAGAAAGCGAGATATTTGACATTTTACCTTGAATAACTCAAAACGCAAGCGCGATACCGATGGGGACTTTTGAGATGTTATTTGAAATGTCAAAATAAAGGTGTATGCAAAATTTCAGCTCACTTGGATTTTTTTGGCAGATCCTGCGGTTGTCCGACTAAGGTAACTGGACTATCTTGCGATATTGTGCAAGTCTTTTTTCTATAAAAGTACGATTTGTTGTGATTCCTCTTTCGTCAAGCCAGCATCCCTAATATCATTTAATATGTGCTCAAAAGTTACAGGTGTATGCAAAATTTCAGCTCACTTGGATTTTTTTGGCAGATGCTGCGGTTGTCCGACTAAGGTAACTGGACTATCTTGCGATATTGTGCAAGTCTTCCTTCTATAAAAGTACGATTTGTTGTGATTCCTCTTTCGTCAAGCCAGCATCACTAATATCATTTAATATGTGCTCAAAAGTTACACCTTGTTTTAATTTGCCTAGAACACACAAAAAATTTACAGAGCGATGACAGTTGTAAATTGTTTCTTACTGCCATCCGCCAGCAATTTAGATACGATGACAAAGTGCGTCCTTCAATTTGGTCTTTCCACTGGTGAAATGCTGAAAAGCATGTATCATATGAATGACTATATTATATCAAATGATTTTAATGACCTACCTGAAGAATTCATTATACTCAATTTTCACTTTATGTACACTTGACAAATGGTTTCGCAAGTCAGCATAATTTGAACAGGTATACCTTTGAACAATTTCCGAGTGGGCATAAGTAAGATTTTTTGTGAAAATAATAAATGTAAATTCCAAACTTTATTACTTTAACCACACATATTACACAAACGGCAAAGATCGGTTACGTCACCGATGGCATCGGCAGCTCGGCACCACTCGGGTCAGAATATGCAGGGTTGCCAGAATGAATACATGCGCGTTTTAAAAATGTGTTTTTGTAGAAACGGTTTCAGAATGTACCAGATTCGTAGAATTTTACCAGGTCTGGCAACGCTGCTAATATCAAGACCACGCCCAAAATTCTAACTGATCATAGACCACGAGTTGATATGTTTGACCTTGGGAACTGTTCTGCTTTATTATAGAGTTATGATTACCTCGGCTAGTCAGTTTATTGAGCAAATAAGGATCTATCTTCCTCAGCTGAATGAGTAAAGGTTATAATAATGAATCTCTTTATAATTGAATACTGAATTACAAAATTATTATTGTATTGACTTCTTTGTCAATCACACTCCTTAGTACTTTTAATAGGTCCTTCTTTTAAGTTAGATTGTATTATTATGCGTGGTTTGACATTACAATCAATCAAAACTAAATGTTGTCAAATTATTTAATCAAATTACTTTTTCAAAATTGAGGTTAAAATTAATTACAGATACCTAGACCAAAATGATATAATTTCTACTTATAATGGCCGAAAACGCGAGTACCCCAATGAAAGCAAATTTAGAAAACTTAATATTCTAAATTGCGCTCTAAACCTAAATTACAATGCTTTTGTCGTACCAAACTTGTAATAAAATTACACAAACCTTTACGAAGACTCACTTGTACCTTGAGTGTATTTTCTATCAGCTCCTAACTGATTGGTAGTCGTCAAACACCTCCCTTGAGTTGAAGACCCAAAATAGCTCGTTGTAGCTCTCGTACCTCTTAATACCTTGATAAACGGTAGTACAGCATGCCACAATCACTCTCACTTTCACTTACTGATGGTTTAAGTACCAATTACCACTTCAAATGGTTTCAAACAATCTTGAAATTATAATATGAATAATAATTGTGACCTCTGGTCAAATTTGATCGTGAAGAAGGCTATCTTGCTATCAAGTACCAAATATACAATATTACTCTCACAATTAAAGGATAGTTAGCCCTTTAACATGACTTATTAAACGTAGATTATTCAAAATTAAAAAAGTTTTTTCACTTGCAGTAAACAACCCCTTGGTTGCCTATTGCTACTACTACCAGTAATCTATCACCAACTGTTATCACATGATACCCTTTAGATATCTGAATATTAATATTGAATTAATTAAGCATCCACACAGCATGCTACATTACAGGCTCTGTAAAGTCTGACAATTTCTCTTTTTCATATTCAACCCAACAGAAGTTAGGGGACTAACAGTGTAAATAAAATGAAGTTTTTTCAAAAACGGTTAAGTACTTAATTTTTAGTCAATAGGTAAAGGTATGTAAAAAACGTTGTCCAAAGTTCTTATCATACAGGGCGTAAAAAAAGGGGTCATGAGTGTCACAGCTAGCCCGTCTCTGCAGCTGAGTAATTCACAACACTTTCTTGGATAGTAATTTAAAGGGTCTTATCTAGTATAAATCATATTAAAAAAAAAATATTGGAATATACCTGGTGATTCAATAATTATGTGTAAAAAACTTCATTCCATTGGAGCTCTTTGGGAGCCCATATCTCCGAAGAGGAGGCCTATACGAAAAAAGTTTATATGAACTTGTAGTATTCTTTTCACGTGTTTTTTTCATATCCGGGAGCTTTCCCATATTTTCCCAAACACCCTGTATAGGTGAAACATCCAGGTCTTTAGAAGCTAGAGTT